>JABFOX010003508.1:0-10272 GCA_022817665.1 Axea sp. ZL-2020
CATAGGCGTGTGTGGTCTGGTGTTGTTTTGATGGAACACAATACCTTTTCTGTTGGTCAATTCTGGCCACTTCTGGACAATCGTTAGTTTCAAGTGGTCCAAGCGTTAACAGTAGAGGTCCGAATTTAGTGTTTGATTGTATGGAAGCAGCTCATAATAAATGATTCCTTTCCAAACCCACCAAAAGCACAGCAAAACCTTCCTTGCCGTTAGTCTTGATTTCGCCACCATTTCAACCCCTTCATCGCTCTTTAACCACATTCGTTTTCACACAATATTGTTGTATGTGATCCATTTCTCATCCCCAGTCATTATCCGTTTATGAAATGGTTTAAAAAATCACGTCTTTTCTTTACACTTTATACAAAAAAACAACCTATTTTATTGCTTTTTAATTTATAGTTTACAGTCATTTATATCTACATAGTCTAGGACTCCAATTATAATAGTTTTTTTTTTTCATTAAAAATGCTTTTTTAATAATAACAAATTCAAAATAAGACAATTTTTAAAAACAAAGTAAAAAATTACCATCCACAGAGATAGTAGCTTTATTCTTCAATGATTATTTTTCTTAAATTAGCACTTAAAGTTTATCCAGGAATTGAAATTAAGGTTACAACCATAACCGAGACTTATGCCAAACTGTCAAACCTCTTCCTTACATTTGTCGTACTCTTTTTGTATTGGTTATAATCGTGTACATTTTCAGAACAATTTTAGTTCGCTATGCAATGGTTACTAACCTCAACAGCAATAAAAGATGTTTTTTTTTATTTAATATTTTTTTATTCACGCATTATTTATAAATTTTTAAAACGACTTGCACTAGATGATTTAATATGACTATAAAAAGCCAGTATTAAACGTAATTTTAAATGTCTTCATTGATTATTGCAAATATTGTACAAGTTATCGTGTTGTTTATCAAGTGTAAATCTTTTTTCAGTGTTCACACAATTAATGAAAGAGTCATGACGACAAAAAGACAATTCTGCCGTGATAAAATGTATAAAAACAAACATACTAACTGCTTAAAGTTTAAGAAATTTAAGATATTCCACATGAAATGACAACACTAGTTAAAACTGTCACATTTGAATTCTCTTGATTAAGTATCAGTACTCGAAACACCGTTTGCAATGCATGTTAGTTGCTGCTAAAAAGATCAAAAGCACATTATGCAATGTTCTTTCCTACTAGTCATTTTAAATCATTTATTACTATTATACACAAAGAACATTTTTTGGCAAGTTCTATGCTATTTTAAAATCACTGAAAATAAAGCAGTATATTTTATGTGCGATAAACATATTTTCAAATGCGCACCATTTATATTACACTTATTATTCATTTTATTTAATTCAAAAATGCTAAGCTATTTTAATGTAAATATATTAATATATAAATTGAGGCTGCAGACGACAATATATTTTTATATCGAATAAATTTTAGTTACAGAAAAGATTTTATACAAGCTCTAGAATTTGCGAGACCTGATTGAAAATACGTATAGCGAATGTTATACATTACAGGCTGAAGCCGTATCACTGCGCAAGGGATTTTGCAGTCTGATCTAAGCCTGTGTTCGAAGATCTGTCGAGTCCTACTTTTTTCTAATCTTCTTTCCAAATCTTGCAGTATTATGTTTCATCGTATTTTTCACATTATTATTTCACGTTATATTATATTGGAAAGAGTTATTATTCACCGCCGTGAAATGTTTAATTGATTATTGGTACGGTATCGTGAGATCATTGACACATTAATTTTTTTATTTTTGTTTAGACGTGTAATGTTTGTTTAAATGTTGATGAAGGTGTAACAGAAATATGTGTGAGTGTACATGTAGAAATACAAATATTCCTTGCAGCGTGTAGCAGCTTGTAAAAAAATCCGTTTTTCAGCTTTGAAACTTATAAAAGCATACAAAGACGCTTTTTGCATATATAATGTATGTAACCATTAACAACCACTTAAAGGAAGTGTTCTTATGATAAATATACATATCACGCCCTCCAGCGGAATAAATAATTATTTACATCCTCCTTAAATTTTATGCAAAACAAGACGAGATTGGAATCTATTTTGTTGGATATCTAGAGCATTTTATGCACTTTATACATGAGTACTAATTTAGATTTGAACCGTAAGGGACAGATCTAATTTAATATGCAACTGTACCATAGGTAACCTCAAGGTGACAAACTACATTTGTATCAATAATAGCTATGCATTCACGTTTGAAATTGAGCCCAGCACTTAGGTCAATTTGAAAAAAAAGATTCAAAATCTAAAACTGATGTATATTGTTGAATATTTCATGCTTAACAATGGATTGTTATCAAATTGTTGTTTAATATGAGTGTACTGCTATTCAAATTGGTAATTTAGTGTATTTATTTCAAGTTCTTTTAAATGCAATTACAGATTGAATTGATAGTTTAAATATTTAGCAATTTTATAAATACAATAATATCGTTTTGTTATATTTTTTAGCATAAAGATTGATAAATGAAATTTATATTCTTTGTAAACAATTTCAAATGAAATATGCATAAAAATGGTTTCATGAAAAAAACAACTTTAAACTGTCTTATCGATTTATTTGTTAAAATCTAAAAAGTTATTTAATATCAAAAAAGTACTGAGAATTGATTTTTCCATTCAACAAAATTATTTTTTAGAAATAGCGCCAAACAAAGCACATTGAAATAAATACTTGATGCTTATTTAAACTAATAAAATAAATTTAATAGGCGAATATTCATTTGATTTTTGTCTTAAAACACGTTTAATAATTTAATCGTAGAATATTTTTAAATATTGAAAAACATTTTTTTTATTTTTCGTTTCGTTCAAAATATAATCTACTTATACAACTAAGATTTGTCACTTTGTTCAGTTTTGCTCCACGCAAAAAATTTTGTCTCGAGCCGAAGTTTTATTTTTTCGTTCATAATTAATCCGGTTGTTTTAAAAGTACATAAAGATCTTTTAACTGATATAATTTTTTTAACGTTTACGCTTTTTTGTTTATAGAATTATTAAATATAATATATTGATAAAAACTGGCACGTAAAAAATACTATGAAAAAATGTGATCAAACTGCATTATACTCTGTTGATATATGAAACAGTGTTCACGTATGAAATATAATCCTTCGACAGTAAGAATAATTATAGATCAAAATACAAATTTGTCAACAGTTCCTACAGATCCCATTTCTCTTTACAATCTTAAAATCATTCAATTGTAAGCAATAACTGTTGCTTAGAAATTACCAATTTCTTGACGACTTTTTAGTTATCTTTAATAAACAAAATTGTTGATGGTAAAATGCGTGTTACTTGATTAAAATGGAGTTAGGATTAAATGAATTTAGTCTTTCAGTAAATGAAACGTCATTATAATTTTAAAATAAATGTTTCCTTTTCTGACGCCGTGTCAATTATTTTAAGAATGTAATATTAATATATATTTTACTCTTTTTATAACATCTATGACTATGATTAACCTCATAGAAAAGTTTACTCTGACTCGACCCGTTACCAGATAGAAAAAGGAAATGCGGCTGTGTTCATACATTTTAAATGTAATAACCGTGTTTTTCCTTTTCTATCTGACAATACTGACCTTATCTAAAGTGTAATTTTATCACTTCAAATTACGTTTTTCGTGACAATTTTTGTGGAATTCAATTAGGTGAGTTAATTGAATAAATTAGTGGATTTTTTTATTGGAATTAGTTAGTAATACAAATCTTTCAATTTATGAAAATTATTTATTCTTGTAAATTGTATTTTTCGTAACTACAGCAATGTCTGTTGCATTCCATGACCGTGTTTATGGTGGATACCAAGTATGAGACTATTACACAACACATGGTTACTGTGACAAAAACTATGACTTTACTTTGGCTCAGTTTTTGACAGTATTCATAGTTGAAGCCTCAATAAAAATTTTCTTGCCAATATATAAACATTATAATTATGTTGTTAGTGATTAATTATACTTTTTAATAATTCTTTAATTCGTGAAACACTATAATGAATCATTACTGAATAGAATAATCGTTTAAAGTTTATTGTGTGATGAATTGTAAGCATTCTTAAAATCAAAAAATTGTTGAAATTTTAATTTGTTTCTAAAGATGCACTATTTTCAAAAAGAAACAAAAATAATCAACAAACAAAATAATTTATTCTGATATTTCAATAAGCAGTGCATTGGCGATAAAAACTAGAAAACAAAAGAAAAATAACGGTTTTATTATATTAATTTATTTCTAATTGTACCTGCATATAAACGTATAAGCACTGTGTATTTAATTTTCCATTTCCTACACATTATTTTGCGGTTAACTCATTAACGCTGATTCTGCAGCCCCTCCGTAATACACATAACCGATAAAAACAAATTATAATATACGCACTTCAATGAATTTCAAGTATAAACATTAACGTATATACACTATTCTCACGTTCTCTCGCGAAGATTTTTAAAGATTATGTTGCTTCAAAGAGTTAAAAGAATAAAGCGGTGGTCGTAGAAAAGTTTGTGGATGTGAAAAGGTTAACGAAAAAATGTATATGTTAGAAAAAGTAAAGCGTTTATTTCAATATTTTGTTTAATTCATTTGTATAGCATATTTTTATAAATATACTTATATTTTAAGAAATTTCATAATATTTCAAAACCATTAATATAGAAAATATACAAAAGTGTAGAACATAAAATAGAAGCATTTCTCGAAAATTTCCATAAAATTGGAGCTTCTTAATATTGTATACAAAAATTATATATAAAAGAAAAAATATGAATGCATTCAATGAAAATTTTAAGAATGTTAATGAGTGAATTTACATTAGATGTGGAACATGAAAATTTGCGATAAAATTACCGTAAGATTACATGACAGTACAATATAACTGTGAAACTTTAGATGCAGTATGCAATTCGTCATATGTTAACTTTGTTTTTCCATGAATTCAACAAATATAAAATCAATGTTTTCAGACGTGGGAAGAACTATATAGAATAGTCTAAATGTATGTAAGAAATTTTTAGTAAATTGTAACAAAACAGAGTTTTAAATACATTCATTATTAATTAAAAGATCCATGGTTGATTACTCATATCATGACTAGTAATGTAGCCGAAAAAAATGTTTATTTTATTTGTTATTCTTAAGTAACATAAATCGTATAGTATAATAATGTAATATTTTATGGTCATAGAACATCAAATTCAAATAAATCATGAAATTAGTTATTGATAAAATTATATAATTATGAAGTATTTCATTACAGAGATATCCTGTAATGTCAGTATTATAATTTTAACAAAACTTTATTAATATAGGAAATTATTTATTCATATAATTATTATTTTATTAGTAATTATTTATTATGTATATTTAATATATAATTATTTGTTAAATAAACATATTTATTAAAAATTGATAAAAATTCGTTTCATATATAAAGTACACTTAATCTTTATCTAAAATATTTTTATATGTACATCCCAGAAAGTTTTACGCAGAGGTACTTTTTATCAAAAAATGTTTACATTTGGAAAACTTAATATACGGTGGAGTAAGTGTGTTCTCTAATACACGTACATACATGAAATACAACATTCCCGTATCGTAATTCTAATAAGATTAATATAAAAGTTAACATCTATGATTTTAAGTAATTTGAATAATTTATAATAAACCAACAATTATTTTGTTTATATGACAATAACATTTTTGAGCCAATTATCGTTGTATTTGGTATTGATCGATCAAACATGTGTCACAAAAGTCATATGAAAATTAAACTATACTCAGTTACTTAAATTAGAAGAAATACATACAAAGACAAAACTGAATAAATTCTACGAATAATATAGCTGTCATCTTTGATCAATACAGTGTTACTGTAAAAAGTTTAGCTGTCTGCATTAGTATACGTAATGCAACAGCAACAATCGGATGACAAATTAATATTGCAGAAACAGTATTGCAACCTTCTCTGCTGTATGAAGTTAGTCCCTATTAAATTTCGGTCAAAGTAATTAACACAAATTTATGTAAACGCTGATAATTAATCTTCATAATGTTTTATCATCCGTAATGAGACTATATATTATGTGGAATAATGTTTGTTAAATTTCTTTCATAAATTGATATCTAATTATTCCTTGATTTAATGGCACTATATATGCAATACTTTTACTGTTCATATCAAGTTCAGTTAAAGATTCATTAATTATCATTAGTTCTATCAACTTACTTTCATTTCATAAACTTGTTTATTTTTTAACTAAAAACCATCCACACAAGTTGCAATGACAAGAAGAAATAGTAACCAACGTGATTTTCCATTGTTAAAACGCAACAAACTTTTGTGGTGTAAATTAATATTATCGCTCCGCCACGCTCGGTTGCATTCCTGGAAAACGCATTAAATGATTTTGCCGCGTTAAAATGAAGCGGATCTACGGTCGGAAATGAGATGCGGTCTACATATGAATTTTTCCCAAAACGGAATATACCGCTACGAAGCTAACTTATGCATTCCATGTCTAGGTCGACAATGAAATGAGAAATGATGAATTTAACTAAAATGATGGTGTCATCTAATTATTCAGTGCTTCACCTTGGTTTACTGGAAAATCATAACAATAATTATTGCTGTTATTGTTATTATTGTTATAGTTGTTGTTGTATTAGTCCCGAATAATCACATTTGCAGCACTTTTCACTATTTTTATCTATTTGTTAACATGGTTGTATTATACTGAAAATATACAAGATATATTTTATATAGAAAATTCTTGTACAGACGTCTATTTTTATTTTATCGAAAGCATCGGGAAATATAAAGCAAGTTTTTTTCTAGATTACAAAAAATGAAAATGATTCAAAGTCTTGACCGATGAGTAAAGTATGTGTTTTCTTGGCAATTAGTCAATTGAGAAAAGTAAGATCGTCAAATGTATTCTAGATCGGAATGTAAAGAAAATTAATCTGCTGCAAATGCCCCTAATATTTTGAACAAATATAATTAATATTGTGATATCTGAAAAACAAACAATTTTTTTCTGTTGAAAAGTTATGTATAGTGTATAATCAAATTTAACGAAAATAAAATATTATTTTCCACAGAAAGTAATTCTACGATGAAAATAAAAATCAATATTGCAAAGAAAAAATAAATGAAAATGAGGATTTCTGTTTATTTACAATTAAATTTCATTCATTAAAATGTGTCAAGTTTATCAAATTACAATATAAAATATATATAAAAATATTTTTTTGGTTTTCGATTGTACCACTTTACTTATTAAAATATTTCAAAAATTGCTCTTTAACGATATACAGCTTCGTACTCGTAATTTTAGGAACTTTTTTTTTCTTTTTCTTTTTTAAACTAAACATTTCGGTCTTTGTTGTTTTGTGTATTAGGCGTGCGTTACGCACACGAAACTAACATGGTGCTTTCCCGATATTCATTTTCGAAGAAATAGACACCCATTGGTAAAACGATACACAATTTTTCATACATTTCCTAGCAGCGTTTGATTTGTGAGCAGTCGATTAGAGTAGAAGTTATAAAAATTCTTGATGTGTACCATCAAAAATTCTCAGCTAACGGATTCATTTAATGCAAAGTGATAAAAACTTTTAAAAAATTACCTACGGACTATATATGCATCCCCACAGTTATCAAAAAGAGAATTCTAATATTCTCTCTCAACGAAGAGATTGAATTATGGAAGAATGATGATTATCCTCAACAAAGACACAATTCTGATATTTTCTATTCCAAGTGCCTTTAATAAAAATTACTGTTATTATTGTTATTTTTATTATTACTATCAACATGTCTCATATTCTGAAGCAACGTTGAAAATCGTCCATACTATCAGAGAACGACTGCGCCACCCAAAAACAGCAGAAAACCGTATCTAAAGCATAACGTACCCATTATCTTATATTCCGTTTAATCAGTTTCGCTGAACGTCACTACTTCAAAATATAAAATACACAGTATTATTACAATTACTTATTACCATTATTATTAGTATTATTATTATTATTTTGTTGTTGTTGTTGTTGTTGCTGTTAAATAAAGTCTTTCAATAAGTGTTCATCTTATATTATTATACAGATGATATTGCTCATATATATCACACATACAAATGCATATCAAATAGGTTTTATATTTATAATTGTATTATATAATCGCATTACAGAAATTAAAAAAAATGCCGGATAGTGTATAATATTCAACACATATTATATAAAATATTGAACTCAAATCAAATAATTAATATTTAATTATATAGGACTTAATTAATTTCATATAAATTCGGAATATCTTTTACTTATTTTTCGGTTAATTTGAAATCATATAATTAATAAATATTATTTTAGTTAATACAAAGAAAACATTATTTCACTTTTTAATATTCTGAGTAAGTAAATCGGTGTTTGTTTATGTGAAATGAATTTTAACTTTTTGAATACACTTTAATATTCTGAGAAAATACAAACTATACAGTGCAATAGCTCCTAATTTGAACGTTTGTTGAACAATAATTTTTTATTTCATAATAATGATAATAATCATAATAATTTCTTTTTTTTATAATTTTTTGAACGATTTTTAATTCTACCTAATAATCATTTGGAAATGTACCCAAAGAGTAATGACTTCATTTAAATTTTAAAATAAATAAAAGTACATCTCATGATTTTTTTTAAATATGCATAGGATGTTTAATAATTCCTTAGTAAATCAAAACTAGCGTTCGTAATATCGAAAAAGATTTGCTCTGTAAGTGTTTTTTCTTATTAGAAGAGAAAATTATTATACTTATTTTTATTTTTTTTCTCCATTTGTTAAAAAATTTATTGAATATATTTTTAAATATATTAAAGTGTATGTAATTTTCTTTAAAACTAAGTAATAAAAAATTATAATTTATAATTACTGAAAACAGCAAAATAAACTTTATATTTGTTTGTTATAGAATATAAAATACATTATACATTTATATTTCACAGTGAGAAATCTAAGTAAAAACTCAACATTTGAAATAGTAAACTAATTATTCCTCATTATAATTGCAACGTAAGCATCTTAGTAATAAGTTCCGTTTATTAAAAGTTCGACATGGTGTTACATTTCATTAATAAGAATAAATTAAAATAGATATTTATTGGAATTTGAGGTCATAATTGCAATCTTACATTATTTATTTACTTCGTTTATTTTTGTTTATTCTACTGATATTATTAAGCATTGAATAATTGTTAAGAGACATTTTGTCTTCGTTTAATTGCATTTAACAAAGTGTACGAAAAATGTCGAATAAACAGTTTACAATTTTACGTGGTAAGTTTGTACCACTTTAATAGCACTCTGTATCATTCAGTATTCTCAGTACACTTATTTACAACTTATTCCATTGTTTAACGTTTTATATATGCATTACATAAATATTTTATAAGTAAGTTATTTTAAAAGTAATTTATTTCATTGCTTAATTAATATCCGAGGAAAAAAAAAATATATATATATATAAAAAAAAAAAAAAAAAAAAAAAAAAAAAAAAAAAAAAAAAAAAAAAAAAAAAAAAAAAAAAAAAACATTAATATTATACGCAGTAAAAATTACTAACCTAAAAGTTAATTAATGTTGAAATTAGAAAAAAATGCATTAATATTTAACAAATTGTGCAGTCATATTCTTTTGATTTTACGTTTAATAATTTTTGTTTATAATTTTATAATTTATATTGTATAAATTATGAATTGCTAAACGAAGACTGAAGTTAATGATATAAAAAGGTTCCATATTCGTTCCATAATTAAAAATATTAAATGCACAAAATTAAGTACAGATAGATTTTTATACATATGCTGATACTTCGATTGTTCTACAACCGTTTTCGCAAAATTAACATTATTACACAAGCTTGTATCAAAACAAAGTAAACATTATAGTATAATACGTACAATTAAATGTGTGCCTTATTTATCTCGATATTATGTAATATTTATTGTCAATAAAATGACAGTATTTTATATACATTTCCAATACAAATAATACATCGATATATACCTATATTCGCTACAAAAGATACAATTACAAATACATAAATAAGTTTTGATAAACTGTAGTAAATCAGTACGTTCACTGACCGTTTTTATTTCTTCAATTGTTGTTCTTAGTTTCTATCTTTCAAAGTAATCATTTTTTGTTCCTGCA
>JABFOX010003509.1:0-10270 GCA_022817665.1 Axea sp. ZL-2020
CGACTTTACTTAAATCAATTGCTGTAACAATGAAAAAAAATGTATTTGACCATATTTGTTTTATATTGTTGTAGCAAATGTTTATAATTCAATTTAGTCGATTACATCATGATGATTTCATTATAAATCATGTAAAATAAATTCATTTGGATATAATATTTATAACGTGTATAATATAATCTGGTTATAGTTTTCATTATAAAAAGAAGAAACAAAATAAAGAAAATAAAGAAATATTACAACTTTACCAGACGTTTGTTGATTTTTTCTTTTCGTATATGCACAGTTGTTTGGTTTTTTAACCGATAAATAAATATTTAACTTAATTAAGAACTAGAAATTAGAAAATATTTTTCCGTCAAGGACAGATACTACAAGATATCACATTAATAATTTTATTTTTTTGTTTGGAAATGAAGTTTTTATTTATACTTGAATTGAAATATTGAAATTATTAAATGGATTCGTAAGCATTATATAGAATAAGAAAACGATAAAAACAAAAGCTATTATTTATTTATACTAATATAAGTAATTATAAATATTATAACTGTATACTAAAAATATTATTTACTTATACTATCAAAATATGGTCCATTTATTTTCAATTTGTTAAAAATTCTGATAATGTAAATTTTTAAATTCTTTTTTCTTTGTTTTAATTTTATATATAAACGATATTTCTTAAAGATGATTTATTCAACTGAACAATACTTGCAGAAATATGAATTATTAATTAAAGAAAATTAAATCCAAGTTAACAAGTAAAATATATGTATCTGCATAATAAAGAAACCATCTTAATCTCACTTATAAATCTCATATCGATATAATTAGATATATTGGTATCTAATAATAAATCACTTAAATCTTATATTGGAATAAATTGAAAATATAATTTACGAGTATACATTTAAAGGTAGAAAACAATTCTACTTAATTTCATGTTACAAATAATTTCTCGGTTATAAAGATTTCTTATACTCCTACATCCAAATTAAATGTTTTAGCAATATAAACTCATTTTTTCAATATATAAGAATATTCTTTTATTCAGTTATAAAAAATTGTGTTCTAATGTTATTTATTTAAATATTTTAAACAATTCAGTTTATTGAATACATATATATTATGCTATATTAATTTAAATAACTTCTATTTCTTTCAACGATATTGCTGGCCATATAAATATAATTTAACGTCGTATGTATATCATCAGATATATTTCAATTAAATCTTAATTCAGAAAATCAAGGTTTCTCTTGAAATTTTAAAAATCAAGAATTATGAAATTTATGATACATAAAATAAAAACATTTTATGTATTTTTCTACAGCTTAATTTACATATTATGTATGCTTTCATTTTATTTTCAATTTTATAAAAAATATAAAGGTAAATATTTTTAGC
Source organism: Axea sp. ZL-2020 (assembly GCA_022817665.1). Taxonomy (NCBI): domain Eukaryota; kingdom Metazoa; phylum Arthropoda; class Insecta; order Hymenoptera; family Scelionidae; genus Axea; species Axea sp. ZL-2020. The sequence goes on from JABFOX010003509.1 coordinate 1,411, forward strand.
AGAAGGAGGCGGGCGAGGTATAGGAAAACAAAACCTGTAATTAAAGAGACATGAATATTAAAATAATAAATAATTCATAAAATTGCATTGAAAAAATCGACAAAATGCACATCTGGTAATGGTATTTCTTTAACTCCTTACGCTTAATCATTCCTTAAAGTTACCACAGATGCATTAGGACGATACTCCGCGAGTAAGTGTAATAAGTCAAGAGTACATTGAGCACACACGGAGCCTCGTTAAATTGACGAGTTGCTGTTCATTGCGGTGCAACAGCCGACTAGAACGACGGTTGACTTGATGAAATCATGCCGCCGGAATAAAGCGAGGGAATCCCGCCACGACGTCGCTTGCATTAGGGCGCGCACGTGTAACATGCATGTCGGAAGGAGAGACTGTGAAAACTCGACTCCAATTGGCGGGAGCAAGACAATAGTAGGAGTTGGCTGTGGTGTATACACAGTTAATTAAGCTGTAGTACTAAGTCATAGGGCAGGAGGGCGTGGGGAGAGGGCGACCGTCAGACAAGGAAAGAGCTAAAACAGAAGATCGAGAAAAGGACAGCAAGATGAGAGACGACACGATTTTCCGGTTATAACCTGACTCACAATACCAGCCGATTCTCTCCTGCGGGCCGCAAAGGTAATTTGTTCCGAGAATCAACGTTGACACAGTGATTCTCAGTCCGTAGCAACGATGCGGCCTTTAACGAGACTACAATGTTTACTGGTAGAACAGATGAGGTGACGTATCCTAATTTGTGGAACACGGGAAGCCGAATGGATTAGCTCTTCATTTGAAGCTCGACTTTTCAGGCAACTTTAAATGCCAGAGGCACAACTCATGTCAGTCGTAAAATAAAAATGTATTGTTTTTATTTATGATGTTGACTTTTTTCATATTAATCTGCTTAAAAGCATTTGCTATCTGAAACGGACTATCCTTTTTATATACGTTGGTTCATCGAAAAATGTATAGAATATAATTGTAAATAACAACCGTGTCATAATACTTAATTTTAATAATTAAATAATCATTTGATTGCTTTATTAATAATACTTTGTAACTCTTCAAATTTTAGTTTGTCGTGATTACTTTTATAGCATTATAAGTAATATTTTAATAATATTAACATGAAGAAAAATATAAAATTATTTTTTACGTGCATTTAAAAAGGGTAATTTAGCAGAAACGATATTTAAGAAGTATTTTTAATAGTGTAACGAAAAACATTTTTGAGATTTGAAGTTCATGTTAGATAATTCATTTTTGACTTTTGTATTATTTTTATCCTGTATATCATATACATATTGCAGTGCGGACTTGCAGATTGCACCACTTCAGAGGTGCAACCTACTACTCACAAACCTCCGTGGGTGAATTTTTAAATAAAAGGTTATACTCATTAGTTAGTTTTATTTTATAGCTAAACTAACTCTGTAGATAAATGGAGTCGTCTATGTCCCCTCTTCTTTTTGTAACAAATTTTTTAGAGGCATAAAATATTAAAATGAATCCGAAAGACCCATTTGTAAAAATATAATGACGGCAACATATCGAGATTCTGGAATTTAAAAAAAGCGAAAAAAATAGGTTTTTTGAGGTCTTTTTGCACTTTCACAACATTTCTGTGATTTTGAAACATATAACATATTTCTGTGATTTTGTTTACTATAAATAAGTATATACCATTACTATTAATGTTTCCTCCACCAAAATATTTTAAGTTTAAACACCAAAACTCATACAATTTATGTTATATAATCCTTTATATGTACACTAGTAAAAATATTATAAATAAAAAAATGCTGATATTTGAATAATAAAAACGAAAAAAAAAGTTAATAAAACTGATTTATTAATCAATTATATGATTATAATATTAGTTATATTTATAACAGTAATTAGCATCCCTAATATATCCTAAGAATATTATTTTACAATATATTTCTGCTTAATATAATATTCCTGGAATATTATTTTAACATCCTAAGGACATTATATTTTAACATTCCCGAGGAATTATATTAAGATTCTAGAAATATTATTTTAATAGCCTTAGAACTTTAGATTAATATTCAAACAAAAATATTTTAATGCCTCTAATTAAGGCATATAAAAGTATGCCTCTGACATTTAAAATTTCTCACACTTGATATTTGTTATGGACAAATAAAACTGACGAAAACCCCCAAAAAAATTTAATTATTTTTATTGCAGAACATGAGATGCAGAGACTAAAGTTCGTTCGTAGCAATAAATATAAAGATAACAATAAATTTAAATATTACCGGGACGATATTCATCGTAATAAAAATTAGCTGTTTTTTTTTTTTAAGACGAAACGTTTCCTATTTTTTAAACTCTTTTATTAAATTTGATTAAATTAAATAGACAATTTTATAGCTTTGTTTTGAAGTTTGAAATATTTTATTTCAAATAACATTCTACGTGAGCTTTTACTACTATATTTAATTTTAAGGTAGATTATCCTTCGTTCTTTCACAAAAGTTTTATCCCCATAAAATTGAGTTTCTGTTATTTTCTTTTTCCTGTTTGTTTGAACAAAATAAGTGACAGTTCCACTAGTATTAAAACACTAAAATCTTTTTTAATCCACATTCATTTAATTGCTGAATTGTATAAATAGTTTAAATATGAACTCACCAGTGTCATTATTTATGCTGCATTTCAACTAATATTATTATCTTAATCATTATTTTCTGCGAAGTGAAAGAAAAACAAAAGTAGAATTCAGCCGCTAAAGGAATAAAAATAATTAAGGTGAATTAGAATCTTGCATATCAGACTGCGCTATATAGACTCAGGTAACGAAACCTAGAAATAGCTCAGACTATTTGTGGTAAATTAACGGAGATGATTATCGTTGTCAAATAGGATCCAGTTAAATGCGACTTCTGATCTGATTTACGTCAGAACCTAAAAGCCTTCCTGTCTTCGAAACCCTAACGAATATTAAGTTACACGTTCGAAAGCATAGTCTAAACGTTTTCAATTGTAACTTCATACGAATTTATTTACGAGTTTAAGTTGTGTAAATTAATTTAAATTTAATTAAAAAATTGTTTGATCAATTAACTTATATAAAATAAAAGTAAGCGGAAAGCATGCGCACATTACTTATTGAAAATATAAGATATATTTCTGTTTTTTAAAAGCCGTGTTAAAAACTAACGAAACATGAAAGAACAGAAATTTAAGAAATGGCAACACAATGCGAGCAAATCGTATTCATATTTCAAGTACAAATATTTGTAAAGCGACATTTCACACTCCAAACCCTTTTCTTTCCATTGAAAATTGAAGTTTCTTTAACTCGAATGTATAAAAACAATTTTCAGTAACAAACTTGTCATTTTCTGGTACAAAGCGCAAACCTCTCGATAACTGATCACATAAGACGCTCAAAATTGAAATACTACGGAATTCCCCAAAAAGAGCATCTTAGCCATATTTCACGAAATACTGTTTGCAAATCTCCACAACCATTCTTCCAGAAGGTCCAGTCAGGGGATTATTCCGGGGCGCGGCGCAATCGCGCAGCTGCGCCGATCTTTTCGAGATAAGTCTAATTTGTCCACTCGATGGCATTCCGGAGGACAGAAAATCCGCTCCAATTTTTGGTAGCAAATGCTACCGGATTACACTGGTGGGCGCGAGCGAACGTCGGCACGATCCAAACGGACGAAGAATATAAAATTTCTTGGGTGTTTTCAATGAGCCATTCACGACACAGCGATAATCAGCGGCACGTAACTGTTTTGCGAACATTGTTCGATGGGATTTGAGTGAAATCTTGACAAGTTTGGGAAAACTCGCAGCAGGAGCTCACCGCGTCAAATAAACGAGGGAGACTCAAGAGGATCTTGGGATTTGCAACGCCTAATCCGTTGTTTCGTGCCGATTTATATAGATCTCGAGTGGTCCAATAAATGCTCCGCTTTAGGATGATCTTCTTAATAACTGTAATACTGCGCTATGTCGATACGGCTAGTGGCTTAATACAAATTTATGACATCAGGTTTACCAAACATGTGATCAGTTTATCTGTTGATTATTATTATTGATCAATATATGTGTGGAAGGAATTGAATATATTTTTAACAAAGAAGTAATAATAAAAAATCATGTTTGTATAAAATATGTGAGTGTAATTTCAAATATTACGCTCAGAATATTTGTTGAAATATGAGTTTGATGCATTCGATATTTCTGGCTTCAAAGAAAGATCGTTCAGTAAAAAATGTATTTTTTAATAAAAATTGTTGATTTGAGCTTTGATTGTGATATTTTTTATGTATATATATATGTATTTTTTTACGTAATTTGGCAAATATTTACAAAGTCTTTCTCGATATGAATTTATAGATCGAATTAATTAAAAGTATAAGTTGAATGTTTTAAGATTCTAATCAAACAACATTAGTGCAGTAATAAAAGAATGAATATTTACATTAAATTCAATTAAATTTTTTGTGTTTCATGAAATAAATTGTTTTAAACACAATTCATACTATCCGAAAAACTAATTTTTGGAATATAAAAAATATTTTGTCACAAAAATTAAATTTTTAACTTATTTTATAATTTTAAAATTAATTTTCACATGCATTACGTTGAAGTAATAATGTTATAATGAGGTGATAATTATTTATATTATCTCACTGCAAACTCAGAAGGAAAACGAACATATAAAACCATTTAAAACGCAACTTTATAAATATAAATTGAGACCTATAACTCTGTTAAAATATTTATGTAAAAAAATTACTATTCGGGTGACCTATTTTTATCAATTTAAACAAATAGTAATTTTTTAGTGTTTTATAAATGTGTATATGTATTTGTATATACGACCCTTATTTTACTAGAAAAATAGTTACTTATTAATTTTTATTAGATAAATATTATAATATTTGTATATTTTTTACCAATATATTATTTTCTTTATAGTTTTAGTGTAAATTTTTTTTTGTGAAACAAAATTATATGATAGAAATCTGGCAAATGTTCAATAGGAGTTTAGCAAACTATATAAAAGTGAAACTTAAAATAATGTGAAAGAAGTACAGTGTTGATATACCGAGCAAGAAAAGATGGTTAATACTTGGCCAATTAAGTAATGTTTTGTTCAGATATGATATGTGTGAGATCAAATAAAGTTCCCATGTTATTCTTGAAAAGGAACTTTACCGTTTTAAGCCACATTATCCTATTTAAAAGTGAGATAAAAAAAGTAAAATTTTACAGTTCACTATCAAAAACATGTGAGTTAGATAACGTAAACAAGTGTATTAAACATGGTCTCTGTATTTGTTTGGTTTTATTATATATACAAAGTTATCTAATAGTGAATTTAAGTCTTTATACGAACAATTTTGCGTTTTGATTATTCAAAATGTCAGAATTTAACTTCACCGTGGACTTCATTTAAATCTCAAAAGTGCCACAAATAAATCCATTCTCAATCTAATTTGAACCCGATCATGTTCCAATTATCTAAGTTAGAAATCTCTTTCTATTCGGGATAGAAAATAAGTCAAACATAAGTTTAAACGAGGAATACTGTTCAGATGATACCAAATTCTGTTGTAGTACGCCAAAAACCGTTTTTTTACAAACTATTTTTATGCTATAATTGCTTAAATAATATAGTATTATATGAATACGATAAAAACGAAAACCTATCTTCTCGTGTAAAACTGGAACAGTCTTTAAATTAATCTTTTAATGTACAAAATGTTAACTAATGATGTATATAAATAAATCGCATAAATATTTGTAGATTTCCTCTTGTTTCATTTGTACATAAAACAAAGCAAATGCATGATATATTCAATTACTATATTTATATAAAATGAACACATTGAGATTAATAACACAAAAATCATTAAAAATGTATTTATCTAATTTATAAAGAAATTGTGTAATCATTAAAAATATTTTCTTGCAAATATTTTGAATAAACAATTCTTTAATCAATAAAGCATCTGTTTACTTTTTAAAATACGTTTTTAAGAACAATAATATATATTACAAAACACATCAAATTTAATTCATGTTGCAACGTTTATTATATTACAAGTCAATGTAACTAAAGAATTAGCGTGCAAAGATAAATCTAAAGACAACAGATCGTCTTTTGTAGAAGAATTTTATTGTTATTTTCCCACAATCTTCTCATTAGACTGATACATTAACGATATGAAAAATATATGGAGAACAATAATCTTTTAGTCTAAATTCTTAATCTAAAATTTACTTCATTAAACTAGTTAAATTTACTTTGTGAAAGATATAAAACATAAAAGCAAATAAAATAAATAAAGATGCATTTTGTTTTGTTTCATTTGATTTTATTTATTTCAATGAAATGCAGGTACTTTGTGAGACTGACAACAATATGAAAACAGTTTGAATTGTAATTATAAATTTCCTGCTTTTCAAGTTCCAAAGGCTGGTGCAATCTAACTCACATTCTTAATACACGTTTTTTTCTGACATATCTACTATATAACGTTATATTTTTATCGTATCTTATTAATCTGTCCTACTTTAATTCCCATACTTTTATTAAAATATTTTCATTTTCCGAATTTACGCCAAACAAATTTGTTCTTTTTTTGACCTCGTTTAAAGACCGTAACTTTAAACGAGACATGTATCATTGTTTGATATAAATTTCTATAGAAATTATGTCTTTAATAATATTATGGTAAATTATGCATTTTATAAAATAATAGTTATTATGAAGATATAAATTAAAAGTATAATATTAATATCTATAAATAATGGATAAAAAATATTCAAAATAAAAATGAATTAATAAGTATTTAAAAAATATTAAGAATAATTATTTATTTTCTCATACATTGAATAATTTATTTTATAAAATTGAAGTTTTTGCAATTAATATTTATTTTGTTAATAAACTTGTACGTGCAATATATGTAAATTGTTATCTAAATGATTTCAATGCTTAACAAATTATACATTTAAGTATAAATGTTTAAATATAAAAAATGGTATACATATGACTAAAACTAATATTCGAACTTTTTATAATAATGTTTCATTAGATAAAATGAATATAATGAAACAATGTTACCATGAATTTGTAATAAATATTATTTTTTAAAACACTATACAATGTAATTATTTTGATATCCCGCAATTTAATACATTAAATAAAACAAATATAACTGTACATGTAATTGTATATTTAAAATTAATAATTACATTTCAGAATATGCGTGCTAAATTTAAAATAGTTCTTTATATAGTTTTGAAAATTCATCTGTTTTTGAATAAAAATTCGAGCATAAATTAATTAAACATAACATATTTTATTTATGAATACAATTGAATTATAGAAAACTAAAACCTATTTTTTTTATCAGTTATCATTTACTTAAAAGTCTTTTACCATATATTATAGTAATGTTTTATTCCTTTTGAATATAAATTTGTAATAATAATATTTCAATGGAAATCAATGTAATTGCTAATTTTATTTAACAATATAAATATGGCTACATAAATATGTAAAATTAAGGTTGAACGTCACTCCATTAAATAATAATTGTACTCCTGAGCGGAATATGGTATTTCGAGAATGATTGAATGATCTCGTCTATAAATGCTCGCCGTGAGATGTAGCAAAATTGGTTAGAATACGTCGCACAAAGTGAATAAAAAGGAAAACAAAACGCTACGGCGAGAACAGAGAAGTGACAAACGAAAACGGGGTTGTGCAGTAATATTTTATTCGGTGAGTGGAAATCGGATGAAGCCGACAGAAACAAATTTTTCAATCCGCTACGTTGACATACGGTATAGGCCACTTGCGGTGTGGGTGACGCTCCGCGACGCTTCCGCACAGTAGGACGAAAATTCATCCGCAACGTATAATTTGCTTTGATATACAGTCAGATCGATTTTGAGCGGCTACTGTTTCGTTACAGCGGATATCTTTTGTGGTGCGACTGTGGGCGTGCACTTCCCTCTGGGCTAAAACGCCAACTGGTAACATCGATATAGGCCACAAATTGTATACGAAAAGCGGAAAACAAGGCTTCATTTCGTATGGAGGTTTACGAATAAATGGACCAAAGCCACGGTAGCGACGAAAAAAAGACGGCAAAAATAGAACAGAGAAGAAAAACGCAATGTCGGACGAACGCAATTTTTTGGAAACGTGAAGCCGCTTCCTCTGAGAGTGGAAGTGCGCTGTGACAATTGAAACAATTAATGAAATCGTTTGAGAAAAAAATAGATCGAGCAGCTCGATCGAGAATCAAATCGTTGTTGCGAGTAATGAATAAAACGGAAGCCGAAGCTCTGGCCCATCCGCGCAAGATAATCGATACGTCAGAGTAAACCATTCGCAGACTTGGGTCTATGATTTCATATTGAATTTACCGAACTATATGTTTCTCACAAGCGTTGTTCTGTTTGTTTTTGTGCCAGGCTTTTATTAAACATTTCGTCCCTGCGAAAGATAGAAAGTTCAAAATAGTTATTATTTAAAATTGGAAAAGTTTTTGTCCGTTTAATGAAATCAACCGCGATCAAATTTATTGGTGAAACGAATTTTCAGTTCTTCCAATGTACAAGAATCATACTTTTACCTTACGGGATTTTGATTTAAACAAATGCATTGTTCATTCAAGGATTTGCATTCTTTTCATTTGATCATTGTTGTTTATATTCAAAGACATTTTCTTGCAAAAGTACTTTTAAGTACTTCGAGTGAAAAGATTGAGTGATTTTTGGATGTTTTATTGTATTAAGTAAACTATTATATATATAATAACATGAAATCTTAATTCAACTTTAC
>JABFOX010003510.1:0-10269 GCA_022817665.1 Axea sp. ZL-2020
CACAAGAGGGATTCGTGTCTATAATTGTGAAGCGAAGCGCGCCCATGTCAAATTGGAAAGTCCTGGATTTTCATAGCGCCGGCTGCTCCGCCTCAAAAGGTCCATTAAATTAAATTCGCTCTCGTTTTGCGCGTCCGAATTGGCCCGTGTCTTTTATGCCAAGGCGAAAATACGTTTAATTGAATGGGTCATCGTTAAATACGGTTAATTAACTCTTTGTCGAAGTTAACTTGGAAGAGACTGCGTCATTGCCCGGCCCGTCAACATTTCGACCGGAACAAACGTTCACGGTTTAATCTAACGTGGAGGAGGCATGCAGTTTGATGCCATGTCATTTGGAAAATAGTTAGAGCGAAAATTGACCATTCGTGAGGTCGACGCGTCGGAAAGTGTTTATTGAAATTAGTTCGACAGTGCAATTACGGTGATACTGATAATACCGCTTCTTATAACCATTCGTTTGTCTCTATTTTTACGCCCAAACAACCGAAAGTGCCATGCAATTAGACAGTTACAAGAATTAGAAGGATTTGTAGGAATGCGTATTATTACAATGAAATGGTAATTATAACCATTATTTCTGCACGATGAGTGAAATATGCCCTATGATAAACATTTTGTTCTGTTTATTTTGAAACATCTTTTCTGCTTCTTATTGGCGTCGCCATACTTTTCGTCTTTGCAAACCTGGATCACCATTTTTAAGAGCGATTTAAAACAATCAATGCTTTACGAACACACCGAACATTGCGAAGTGTGTTCTATATATATTCAATGTCATAATTGCAATCCGTAAGTGACACACTTACGTTACTCATTATTCCACAAAGTTTTATTGAATTACGTTTAATTAATATCATATGTTAGTTTTATGACCCAAGTTTCTTTTCGCTTTGTATATGCGTAATAAGCGCAATAATGAATTGCATTGCCATGTAGAATATCAGGATAAAAGAAACATTGATTAACAAACTAGAAAAAGTTCACATGGCGTACTAATTATTACGAGAATAAGATTACACAAGACAATATCAATTGAAATAATTAATCTCTGAGACTGCAATATGCATTTGTTAATGATATTAATACAATCTCATACATCAATATCATTTTCGCTTTAACTTAAAGTATCAAGTGGAAAGCATGGTAAACGCTTGCGTATCGTTGCCCTGAAAAACGTTGACTTTTGAAAGTATTTTTAATTTTTAACTCTCATCATTGTTAAATTCATTTGGCGAATATTTATTTCCCGAAGCATAGCAGATATTGGTCAAAATATTGATCGCGTGCAGCGGAATTACGAAACTTTGCAAATTTCGCTTAATTGGGTCTGAAGCTAGTAGAAGTTTCAAAACATAAGTCAACTGTCACGCCGTTGGAGTGGTGCATTGTCCTTAGCACTTGCATTGAATTCGACTATTATGCTACGAGTTGGGTGCTGATTGGCAGACATTCCCCGTTGGCGATGGGGTAGATCGGATTGTTGCTGCTGGCGTAGAAACGCCTTCGATGTGTCGTTTGAAATCCTACCCACATAACCCGGCTCTTATACGTCTTTAGGTTTCCGAACCACTGCCACGCTTCTAATCCCCGAAGCTTTAACGCATTCGGGAATAACAAGATAAAGGAGGCTAGGTTTTCTAGTCTACGAGATAATCGATAAAATTAACGGTCTCTGAGTTAATGTATCGTGTCTTTTCAATGGCGATACTGTCAGTGCTGTGAAAATGTGTTTAACACTCTTTGTCTGTTTACTTAGCTTGCCGAGTGGATAAGGAATGGGTCTTCTCAGACTGATTGTAGATGGGGACTCAGAATTCTAATAATAGTTCGGAGGAAATGTAGCGATGACGTTATCTTTCTGATATTTCCAGTTTACGCTTTGCGAATTTATGATCTTAGATTTAAAGTAGATACCGGAGGTTATTATAGTAGGTGGTAAATGTGAAATAATACTTGCTGCGAGTAAACTGAATAAGTAAATTGCAGTGAAAGCTTTTTCTAAAAATATGTAATAGTTCGTTATCGAATAGTGATTAAAAAAATTGTATACATGCAGGCCTGCATTGATAAATGCAATTCTGATTTTTACATCTTAATTTAACTCGTTATAATATTTACATGAATTGTTTAACTTGGTATTACAGATAAAAATAAAATCGTCCTTGCAACTCAAAAATTATGAAACTTTCAAAATTAAATTACACGCGTTGCAAATTAACCGATGATTTATTGAAAATCAATAGTTTTAAGGTCATCGTCGTTGTTGTGAAACATCAAACACAATTGCTTTTTTTTTGAAAGGATGACAACAAACGGTACGTTTGCAAAATCACTGACCGTGGAATCGCGTTGATAATTTTATTTTCAGCCGAAGAATTCCAATTTTAATGAATTGAGTTGACGCGTGTCTCCATTACACGTTTCTCTTTGGTTGTCTTTTAAAGTCTCCCTCGTACTGACATTAATGCAAAGCCACGCGTGATAAGCAACGTGTCTCACATTAGGGATTGAATGTTGTGCCAGGGACAAGGCCCTTTATTTCCGAGCGCAGTGAAATTCCGGAAACTAGTGCGGTGTTCCTTTGAACTCATTTGCCCCGTGAGACCGACGTCCCCGAGGAACGGCGAGGGATTTCCCGCGAATCCTGGTTTCCAATGACACGCCATTCGTGTCAGTACTAATTCCGAGTAAGAAGGTTAGACGGAGGATCGTGGCCATTAATTCACTGCAGTCTCGAAGACCGCAGTCGACCGCAGGAAATCCGACGTTGCGCATCATCATTACCACTCGAGTGGAATTGCTCCTACGGCTTACGAAGTTGGATTTGGTCCACTCGCTTCTTTGACACACGTCAGACGTTGCCCGGATGATCCGAGGATAAGTAAGGGCATTAACGTGATTTATCAACCAGTCATCAATTTTGTTTTAATTTCTACACAAATCAGATTTTGGTAAATTCAAGTGCTAGAAATTCAACGTCATTGTTACAGTAACGAAAAAGAAATTGATCAAACTTTTCTACATTTCAATGGGTTTTGATTAAAACCTGATAAAAGAGATATGAAACTTTAAATAGGTAATACTTGACGTAGGATGAGGTCTTGATTAAGAAAGTTCATCTGAATCTTGTTTTGATTAGAAGTTTAAAAAGTTTTGAATAGAGCTGCTCGAATTATTTGAATTTTATTAAACGTTCTTTGATTCTTTTAATTATGACGAGGCGTGCTTTAATTTCTTATGAAGTGTTTATATATAATTATAAAGTTGTATTTAAAAATCAACTATTTAAAATATTAATTACAATTTATCAAAAACGAAAAAAAAAAAAAAAAAATTTTGAGAATGTCAAAAATCGATTCTTTGCATAAAATTGAGCTATATAATATCACAAGCTCTCAGTTTGTAATAGAAAGTGGTTAAAAATTGCATTGTACCATGTTATATTGTTCATATTTGAAGTTAACTGTTAATTAAAATGAAATGCGACGTTGCGGTGTAATTCTGTGAAAAAGATTTTCATATTTTTGTCAGTCACGAAATTTTAACAGTATATTCAAATTAATAATAATAAAAAAAAGAACCAAACTATTTACTTGAAATAGAATATTTATACAATATTTTTAAATATTTGTTGTTGCGTATCAATTTGTATTAATAAAACGTCTTAAAAAATGTCCTCCCAATTTATGAGATTATGAATTTTTACTTTCTTAAAAGAAATTAAATTGTATCTGAGATGTTTTGACTAATAATATCGAAATTTTGATCAATAACATCGAAATTTCTGAATAATCCAAATGTAGCATGATCCGAGTGAAAATACTTCTGAACAAAGCCACTGAACTCATACACTCAAAATTAAACAAATTCCAATTTGGCCGGAGCCCAACAATGTTTAGTTAACCACTTCTTCCACAATTCATCTTAATGAAAAGTCTTCGAATTTTCTTTTATAAGATAAATGCGCCGGAATGCAACTTCTAAATATGCCTACCGAATCTGAAAATAACGTGTCTCGTAATTTGTCGAAGCCGACTGATGTTGTTATTGTATTTCTCGCGTTAACACGTGTTGCTTTCAGCGAATCCCGACCCGCGTTTCCTTTTTCTTCGCGCTGTAACGGGAGATGGAGTTGAAACGCTCGCAAGTGCTTTCTGCTTGCGAGCACTTATTAACCCTAAGTGTCCGTTCTTGGTACTGCTATTTATAAAACAAAGACCAACGCACCTTGAGTCGTTCGTCTGCTCGTTAATCCGTAGGAGGAAGAGGATGCACGAAAATAGCGCCCAGCCACGACACTAATAATGATAATAATTATAACGCTTCGCGTGGATTGTTACGCGACGTTGTTGGAGGGAAATCGAGCGTTAGCACCGATAAGAGAGCGAAATTTCGTTGCGAAATCTCGCTTTGGATAAGACATTCGGCGATTAGAACGGAAATTGGTTCATAAAAGTGGCGCCGTAACGACTCGGGGTTGGATTATTATTGGTTGTGCGAGGCGAGGCAATTAGACCGGCGTAGCGTTGGCACCGTTTTTAAGACAATGACGAATGATGCGCTCGACTGTCATTCATTATTTGCCGTGTCTCTGGATTAGAATGGTACCCGAGATGAGAAAGCTACACACAACTTCTCAGCTTACGAAATCAATGTTGTTGCCGGATAAAAGCTGAAGGTGATACCATCGTGCGCAAACAAAGGGTGCACACCTCACAAAGGATACTTAATTGTTCTGAATCTCGTGTTTATAAGAAGCGCTGATAACGGAGTTTGCAAAATAGGGGAAGAAAAGGAGCATTTTTTAAATGCGCTGCTTAACCGTTTATCGATTTCCTGTTAAATTGACACCTTTCGATTTATCTTGCTTTCGGATAAAGGATCTTGCACTTCAAAGTGCTTTGTGAGAATCTAACTAGTAACGATCCAGTCAAAGAACAAGTTGAAATTCAAAAAGCCAAGTTCGGTTTTAGGAATTTAAATAGTGCACTACCGGGAACAAAGCCGCGATTGGCAAAGGTTCTTGGCTGATCCGACCTCTCGTCAGGAAACGGTACCTTCGGCTGAATTAAGCCGCGGAATCGCAAAGTGAGAATCCACCTTAAGTTTTCTTGCATCCGCGCGAGTATATCGTCGTATCCCGTACAAGGTTTGGTCGTTATTCATGGCCGGAGGAAAAGTCAACTGAACATTGTCGCGATCTCTTAGACTTACAAGTTTGACGCAACGCGGAACTTTGGTTGCGGAACAAAGAAAACTTTTTGGTATAATTTATCCATTACGTTTAGAAACAGCCTTTTAGATGGATTCGATTGTTCTCGAATTGCACATTTTAGATAATGGGGGTGGTAGGACTCTTTTTTTTTTTTCTTTTTTAGAAATGCTTTAATACTGGAAGCTGGGAGTTTGACAAATATTTTCATTTGCTCCGAAATTACCTGGTCAGAGTTTTCTTAATTTCTTTTTGCCTTCTTTAAAATGAAATGCGATATTGTTTATAATGATTGCGTTTGCACAGTGTGTTAGAAATTGCTGGCTATTAATCGAGCCATAATCTTGTTAATGGAACACCCTTTATTAAAGCACGCGAGCCAACAGAGTGTTCCAGAGTTATTGATATCAGACCCTATTCCGGCGATGCGATTACTCGTAATGCCTCGATGGCTCTTACCGTTTCTTAAAGACTGTTACTTAAAGTTAATTTTTTAATCAAACTTTAAGAGATTTTTCATTTACTGAACAAAATTGCAGAAGTTTTATCACAGAACTGAAGTTCTTAGTTCATCAATATATTTCAACCATATCATTATGAATTATCATCATTTCTTTTGCTACTTTATATCAGCTGCATTCATTTATTTCTCTTTTTTTATTATTATTATTATTATCTTCGTCTTATTATATTAGAACCAAATTAAACTAATTAATTGCGTGATTATTTTATATTAAATCCATTAATCTTAAACAGAATATTTAGTTGAGTGTTCATCAAACTTTAATTCTCATTTGGATTAATTCTGAATACAAAAAAAAGTAAACTGCATAAAATAGAATTCACACTTTTTTATTAGCCTCGGTTATGCTTTTATTAAATTAAACATTTTTATTAAATCAAATTACTGTTAATTAAAACATTACTAGATTAAAACAAAGAACACAAGTATGAAATTGGATTTGAAAAATCATGAAAATTTAATTTGTCGCCGTCAAAGTAGGCCTCTTCAAGTTTCAATACCATTATGACTCAATTATCGATACATAGTTTTGTAAACTAATTCACATAAAACAATTTCCTCGAAGTGATAATTTTAACTTCGGGAACAGAGAAAAAAAAGTCATCCGGAGTCATAGTCCGGCGTTGTTTTTGTAAGATTTTTAGCAATATGACACACGTTTCCTTTGAAACTTCAAGTTTGAGTTGCCTTAGAACGCTTAAACATATGATTAACAAAAACAACTGCTGTCTACACACTAGGTGACAAATGGCGTTCAAATTCCGCGCAGTAACTAATTACAATGGTACCATCTTCTCAAAATTAGTAGTAGTATTTCTTCAACGCACCTTTTCAATTCATATATTTTGAGTACATTGTACACAGAATGCAGATTTGAAGTTCGACGAATTTACACAAATATATTATTTGTTGGTACATTTCCGTACGCCTCACTTATCGTCTCACAATATTTCCACATACTATATTTAAACCCTTAGCATATTATCGTTGGATTAAACAAATTAATTTTCGTTTTACTCGGACACTTATTCACAAGCATTTCACCATTTTGCTTTGAATATTGTCTCTGCCAATTTCTAATTCATTCCACCATCGATTTAACGAACCTTCCCCCCATAAAAGTGTCACGAAAAATTAAATTACTTATATCAATGAACTGAAATCACTGTGTATTCAAATCAGATAGAAAACTATTCACTCTATCGTACAAATATAATGATGAATGAACAGTGACATAATTAAAACGGCAGATACTTCGGACTATTATACAACAGAAACTTGTGATCATCTTTATTGTGGCATCAATGCTCGGTATCGTTGCTAGTTTTCCGACAGCACGCTGAGTCAAACAATATGTGCACGCCAGTATATTCGCTCGTCGCTATTGTGTAACGAGCTAGCGCTCGGGTACTTCATTTATCAAGTTAAACAATGGTTCACTTCGTTCCATTCGTGGCTCTTCGCGATCACACGAGCGGAGAATACGCGATCGGCCGGCTCTATTCAAGAATTAGGTATGTTTCGGGCTACAGCGTGGCTTTGTTTTCTCATCAAGATACCTCAGAACCTTGTTTAGAACTAAAATATTGCCACTCGAAGATAAATTCATGATTTTATTCTTTATAATTTTAACTTTGAATGTTGAATAAATTCAAAACAACCTCGCAGCGGTTTATTTTTTCAAAGGGTATCTATTAATTGTGTACATTGAATATATTTCTTGCGTTATGCGGATTAATGTTTTGCATATTTCAGAAAGTATTTCACCATATACATAATTTTTTATAACGCGGCATATCGAGTACTTGTATAAATACTGTAATCGTGCAATAATTCATTTATAGAACTGCATCAGTGAAATTCATTTCTAGATAACTATAATGATACAGCAGATAAAAAAAGAAAAGAACATAATTACGTAAATTATATGTGCAGGCATTAGTAATAAACTGATTTAAATGTATCAATGCCTCATAATTTTGTAATGTAAAACAAGTAAACTTCTTGTTTGAGTGAGTTTTTACATTTTATTGTTTATTAAAAAATGTTGCCATGCGCATAATACGAAATATTTAAAAGCCTCGCTGTGAACGTGTATTTTATATTTATTCATTTATTGTGCTAGTAATTTAAATATTTACCTTAATTTATGCATTTTTTAAAATTAATAATTCTGTTTCCTTAACATAAAAAAATGTGTGCTCCTTTACGAATGTTTTAATTAAATATCTGCTTTTTTTCAGCATGGAAGGCAGGAGTGACGATTAAAATAAAATTGTCTTCAGGTAATAAAAGAAAAAAAAAAAATATAAAGATACAGTTTTTAATTTATTACATGATATTGAAAAGTATCATTTATAACCAATAAAGTGATTCTATTAGCAGATTAATTTAACTTCGTACAAATTTATTCAATCAGTTTAAATTATTCAGTTCATTTAATATAATTTATGTTCCAAAACATCGAAACAAATGATTTCCGAATACTCAGTTTGAATTTTACTACGTGAATAAAGGATTTAATTTAGGCACACAACCTTGAATTATTTAACAAAATAATTAATAACATTTTTCAATGTTCGGTGAAAAATATTTGATGCAAAACAAGCGAACACTTAGTGATAAAATTATTTACATTTTCAACCTTTTTAACTGCATGTTTAATAATCAGTTTCTTCAATGTCTATTTAATAAAATGTGCACACAATTTTTTGAAATTAACTGAAGCATAGAGTAAGTACAAAAAGACGACTGAAATTCTGTCAACATTTTTCAGTGTCAGTTTGTATATTTAATTTTTGTTTATACAAAATTAATAATTCAATGGATCAAGTATTAGTTTAATGGATGTAAAATTCTAAATGCAATGTCCATTATTTGTCAGAGTCTTGTAATGGTCATTTATAGTATTTAAAGTATTTAGCCTTCTTTTGGACTTTGTAACAGTAAATGTAAAGATAACTTTTAACAAATGTTTCATACATTTTCGAATATATTTGTAAAGTACAGATCCGTAATTTAATATTAATTAATCATTCATGGATAACAAGATGTAAATTATTATAAAATAAAATACTTTGGATATTAAATTATTTTCCACGGTGTATATTTTTTTACTGAGAATGTTCAAATACCAACGAAGAATTTAAAATTAGTTACAAAATAAGTATCAGAAGAATCTCTCCAGATGTGACACGAAGCGCTTTTCAATTAAATCAGAGAAATCAGTGATGGAGAACACAGAATCAACAAATGGTAAGATAGAAAAGGTGCAGCTACTTTTCCCTCACGTAACATCAACCCTTATCAAGTCCAGTGGGAACTATTTGACCAAAACGTTCAATAAAAAGTCCATCTTGTATCCTACTTTAAAGCTCATTTCAACAAATTTTCCGATCTTTTCAAAATGTAACGCATGCTTCAAACAATACCGCAGCTATTAAAAGTCTGCGTAGTGTTAAAAAATGACCGAAATTTGTTGGGAATTTTTGCGTGTAAACGACATGTTTACCAAAAACGGAAATTGCGATTCGCGTTAATAATAAACTTCCATCAACCTGTCGACAATCAAATTACATCGCGATGTTGATTGTGGGTAGTTCGAGGTGGTTCTCGTTGTAATTATAATCCCTGATGTTTATTATGCAAAGCGTGCAATTAATTTTAGAGGACTGACTGTCGAGCACACGCGTTATTATAAAAGCTTGGAAATTGTTCAATTGTTGGCTGGTTAGTGGAAATGGTTCAGCAACATCCGATTACCCTGAATGGTCGAGACGAAATAATGTGGTTTACTTAACCTCGCTTTACAAATATTGACGGTTTTACGTCAGAATGACAGAAAGGGTATTGGCCATTGACATTTAATTGTTTCCATTGTCTATAATCCAAATAAGAGGAATCACAGCTTTTATCTATTACAGTAGCATTTCGTTTGAAACCATTTCAGTTCACGGAGCTTTTATGAATTCAGCTAATTTAAATTATCTCAATTCCGTTTTCAGTTATGCTCGAGTGTTAAATAACTAAAGCGAGTACATTAATCAGAAAGTGTTTAATCAAAAGGATTTTCGTGTTTAATAATCGCATTTAACTATCGGGATTGGTTGAGCGTTGATTGTGGATTGCCTTTTTTCTTTTTTGGTAACGTGTAAATGATTTAATTTTGAATTATACAGCGCAATATATCAGCAAGTTTTTACAATGCAAAGGAACACTGTGCAGTGCTGTGCAAACCGTTTGTTTTATTAAAAAAGTTCTTAATTATGGGTAGGAAAAGACCTTGCGTTATATCGTTGTTTAAAAATGTATCCTACAATAAAACATTTCATTATTTTTATGTCGCATAAAACGCGCGCACAATCAATATCTAGTCCCGAGAAAAAGAGATTTTACTTGATTTTCTAGAATTAATGAAAAAATTCGCAACCGGCTGCACCATTCAAGTACTGTGTCTGCGTATCCGCTTAACTTGCCCACCGTTCTTTTTTTCCTTAGCGTTCCTACCACAAGATCAACCTTCTTTTGGGGG
>JABFOX010003511.1:0-10268 GCA_022817665.1 Axea sp. ZL-2020
TGATCTCTATATTTTTATTTATATTAATTTAATTAATTAATTAATTCAGTGCTATGATAAAGATGTATGAATTATATATATAATTTTCAGGATTTTTTTAATGAAGATTTATGGTCAAAATTGCCTTTATCGTGGCAAAGTACACTGAAACAATTAGATCCCTATGAATTAGCATGTTGGTTATCGAAGAAAAAAAAATTGTATATACATATCTGAAAAAATTATTATATTTAAATGACTACATAACCAAATGTATATATTACAAATTAATTTATATTTATTTTCAAGATAATTAACTTCTAAAACTGAATTTTATTATAATATTAATAGTTATGGTTTACATTTAATTATATTTTATACCTTGGTTAATAAAAATCAAAAGTTTACAGTATAAATTTCTTTGGTTTAGAAAGAATTGACAATTTATACCTTCAGAAAATTTCATAAATTTATTAAGATTTATTTTAAAATTGTTTCAAAATCTATTAAATAATCATTATTTAGTTATTTTTGTGAAAACGAAATGACATAATAATTTTTTAAGCTCATTGAATATGTTCATGATATTTTTAAATAAAAAAATTTTGTTTTTAAATTTTAATTATATCAAGTTGGTATATGACGTTTTTCAAGAAAAATACAAAAAGACTACATAGATAGTCTCTTAAGAGATGTTAGAAATATTATAATTTACTGTTAATAAAAATGTAATTTATTATAAGATAACTTGTATACCAACTAAAAGTGTTTAAAATTGAATTTCATAAACAAGAAAATGCCATGTAAATTTTTGTATTTATCTATAATTTATTATTTTAAATAACCGAGATTTTAACAATATGGAAAATCTGAATTTTTGGATACAATCAAATATCTATTTTTTCTTTTTGAGTTTTAAAATTTAATAATAAGGCTTAATTTTTTATGACTGATAAAAATAATATATTGTTTAATTGTTTTATTCTTTTATTTTATTTAATACTTTTTGTAGCACACAAATTGTTTTACCTTTATCTTTAACTGCTCTTCGCCAAGTTATTGAAATGTTACAAATCAACAGAAATCATAATGATCAAATTGTATATAAATGTTGTACTGAAAGATATAAAAATATATCCTATAAAACTAGTGAAGAAACTGAACTTAAAGCGAAGGAGGATTCAGAACTTTATGTTAAAGACCATGAAATATTGTTGAAGCATATTAAAGCAAAAAAAAGATATGAGATTAATAAAATTGGACAGGTAAAAATGACTTTCTTTATTTTATTTATATATAATACAAATATATAATTTTTTATTTTAATCTGTTAAAAGTAAATTATAAATACAAAGAAAAATATATTTTGAACGTTGAAAAATATATGTAGTATTGTGGTCATTAATACAAATTGTACATAATTTTTACGAAACATGGCTATTTAGGAAATTAATTTTAATTTGTTTTTGCTGAGAAATAGAGTATTTTAGTGTAGTTTTTATACAATTATATAAAACAGAATTATATATTCAAATTAGATTTTATCAAATTTATCAAAAAACACAGATAGTACTTGTGTTATTGATTTTGGAGCTGGAGTAGGACACTTATCACGAGTTCTATCATTTGAACATAACTTACAAGTAATATGTGTTGAACAAAATGAAATGTTGTTAAATCGTGCGAAGTAAGTTTTATTATTATTAATATATATTAATTTATACCTTCATATATCATGTTAAATATATTTATATTAAAACTATTGGAAACCTTTTTATTACAGAAGATGGGATCAAGAATTAATAAGAAGTATGCTAAAACATAAGAGTAATTTCAATTTAAAACTGCCTTACTATTTAGCTGCTACAATTAATTCATCGAACATTAACTCAGAATTCATTAATAAAATACCAAAAGATTTAAAACTTGGAAATGGTTTTGGTATAGTTGGTTTGCATCCGTGTGGAGATTTAGCAGTACATTTATTAAGATTGTATAGTACTTATAATACAGCTAAATTTTTATGCATAGTTGGTTGTTGTTATATGAAATTATCTTTTAGGTATTAATTTCATAGCATTCTTTATTTAATAAAAAATTTTATTGATGTAATTCTAAAATCAGATTGTTTTTGTAGTAATTATTCTGATGATACAAGAAGTTACCCAATAAGTGCATTTGTATTTGAAATGCCTAATAATGAATTATCATACAATGCTTTAGAAGTTGCTTGTCATGCTAAAGAAAAGTATTTTGATAAAATAATGTCTAATGATTATAATGATTTGAAGGTATTGTGCAGTATGATAATTTAGTAGAAATTAAAATACAGATTTTTTATAATAAATTATAATCGGTATAAAAAAATTATTTAAAAAACTATTATAAATTAAAGAAATTACTATATAAAAATAATATATTGTATTCAATGGTATTCAAATGTTTAATTTCCATTTTTATATTTTAGATTCACACATATAGAGCCATTTTAGAATATTTACTAACTAAAATTGACATTAAATATCGCCGTAAACAACTACGAAGTATTAAATTGAAAAGTGATATTTCTTTTGAACAGTTGAGTAAATTAAAAATTTTAATAAATTAGGAACGTATTTTATACAAATGATTTAGTAATAAAATTATATTAAATTATATAAATTTGTTATTAACTAATTTTATAAATTTAAATAGAATGATTTTTTTGGTTTTATAGGTACTGTCAAATGGCATTAGAAAATACAGAATTGAAAGATGTGTTGATACCGCCTACCAGTCTTAAAAATCACATTTGTATACAAATGTTGAGTCGGTGGAAAGAATTAGTTATATTTGGATGTTTGCGATTGATGTTAGCACCTTTAATAGAAAGTTTAATTCTGTTAGATAGATTTTTATATCTTTCCGAAAAAAGTTTAAAACCATCATTGAAAGCTGAGTTCGATTCTCGTATATCACCTCGTAATTTCGTATTAACTTCTTATAAAAATTAAAATATTATTTTTATAGATAAATAAATTTATTTTTATAAATTTTATATATTTATGTGCTATTTAATATAATCCTTAAAACCACGAGAAAATACAATGTAATATGAAAAATTATAGATTATAAAATAACACAATTTTTTATGAAATTATAAAAGTATAAATAATATTTTGAAAAGACAATATTAATTATTTTTATCTTTTTTTATTTTTTATCATTTTTAATATAATAAATTTTATATTTACATAATTGAAATAGTCGTTTTATGTTATAATAATGTGCATGTAATAATACATAATGATACAAAATATTTTATGACTAAGCTTATTTATACAAAATTTTGTCCTATCTATTTGATTCTGTGTAACAAAGTATTAACTAGTCGATGCTTTTATGTTAAATGTTTACCAGAAAAATGTTGTATACAATTGAGCCATTTAAAATAAAATTATTTTTTTCTCTGACACTCAACAATTTTACAGAAGTACATTACACTTAACGTAACTTGAAATTATATTAAAACTAATCTATCATTGTCACTCAGAATTAATAGATAAGTTAAAATGAATAATTTTAACTAACAACATACCACATTCGCGAAACATAAGCATACTGTACATATGTTACTTTTTCTGAGAAAATTGTTCTTTTTGCTATTATTTGTAGTACAGCTACAAATCAATGATTTATAAACCAATCAGATTTGCTACCTTTCATCAGGTAAAAATCTAAAGCCAAACATTTCTTTTTTATATCGAATATTACAGATATTGACGATGTTACAATAAATATTAAGTTTGCACATGTAAAGTACATAAATTCAGATTAAAACATCATGAATCTCGATAATAAAAGAAAAACTTGGGGTTTGAGATGAATGAAATTTGTGTACATAGATACACACACAATATAGTGTCGGCACTTATTTTTGGTTATAATTGTTTAATTTAAAGGTCATAAATGTTACTATTTAATGTAAGGAAAAAAGATCTCCAGCCGAAGGCAATGGTGCTAATCCACCCATGACATCCGGTAGTTGCGTTAAATCCGGAAGATTAGATATATGTGATTTTACTTCTGATCGGACAGTGCAGATTTTTTTAAGTTTCTCTTTATAATCCTGAAAAACATAAATATTTTATGAGTTATTCGACAAATAAATTAATTCAAAAGTTATTATTTTACGTGAAGAAATTATTATATAAAATTTAAATAAAGTTTATACGAATAAAAACCTAGGCGAATAATGGGAAGATATTTTCATCATTATATTAATCAAGGCATTTATTGCTTAATAAAACATATTGTAATAAAACGTAAAGTTTGTGAGAAACCAAGTTATCCATAAATGGTTAAAAATATTATGCTTATATTTACTTCTAATGTCTGCTGAGCTTGTTGTAATAACTGTCTCTGAGCTAAAGTATAATCCCTAAGCATTGTTAATAGTTTTCTTCTGTCTTCCATTTCTGCTTGTAAACGACCATTATAATCAGCTAATAATGCTGCAGCTTCATTTACTGCTACACTCAACTGATCAGCTGCAGCTCTATCCGACAAATTTGCTAAAAGAGATACTTCTGATACTTCTGGTGGAAGAGATGCAATTCTTTCTCTCACTGCTGCATCCGATGAAGCCGTGTTTTCAAATTCCTGAAATATAAACAAAAATTTAATAAAATAAATTTAATTAACTCAATTCTTGAAGTAATTTTCTCAAATTCATTAATTTTTAATTTACTTTAATTTTGTTTCATGATTATCAATCTAATAAAAACATTTTGTCTCCATTAATTTATTTCAACGCGTATAATAAGGACAAGTCTTTATTTTTAAAATTATAATAACGTAATTATAATAATTAAATCAATTTCAATTAATTGATAAGGGAATAGAGTTTACAAAAATTACAATATATTTTAAAAAATAATGAAATTATATTCATATTATTTAAACATAAGTTAATTAATTTTGTATAAACAAAATATTAAATCTATCTTGAAATAAAAAAAAAATCCGGTTTAGCGATTCAAAAATACAATTAAATTGGTGATTAAAAAGATAAAATATAAAGTAATAACACGAAAATAAAAATTCATTGAATAATCTTTTAAAGATTTAAAAAATGTACAAATAATAGAAAAATTCTTTTGTCCTTGATGGATAATTTTTTTTCATTTATTATATATATATATAAATTTGTTATAAGTATATAAGTTTGTGTATTTGATATTTAATAAAAATGTAAAAAAATTGAATTCACCTTCAAATAAAAGAATTTTCTAATTCAATTTTTAATAAAATATTTTGTATAAATAAAAAATTAAAAAATATATTTATAATTGAAACAAAACAAAATATATTTTTATATAAGATTCATCTAACTATAAGACCAAATATGTTTACATTAAGCAACAGATGGAAATAGTAATGTGCCATATTAATATTTTTTCAGTCTATTAATATTTTACAAAATACCTTTATTAATATTATAATATTTTATGAAAACATCATTATAACCTATTGTTTTTTTATATTTTAATTCGGCAATTTAAAATTACATATGATTAAAACTATTATAATTTCATTATTGTAATTTATGCCAAGTAACTAAAAAAAATAATTTATTTACATTAAATAATACAAAAGAAAAATAATAATTACAAAATAATTTAAATGCATTAAAAAAATATAATTTTTGTTTAAAATTGTTATATTTAATATAATAACTGATAATCAATAAATATGTTTAATCAAAAAATCTTATATTTAATAATATCCATAAAGAATAAAATGTAATTTTTCATTATTAAAATATTGATAAAATCGCAAAATTTTAGTGTTGTGTGTTTTCGAATATGTTATTTAAGAAATATATATTTTACATGGGAAATCCAATATAAAAAAAATATACAATACTTTAATATATTTTAAAATCAATGTATATGCATACACACATACATACACACAAAGTTACTAAAATTGTGAATTCATATTTATATTTTTTCTTTAGTTTAATGTTTATTTAAAAAAGTAAAATAATTGTATTAACATTTTATAAATTTCAATTACAATGAAATTATCAAACAATAAATTAAACAAATATTAGTACAACATATGAGTTATTACCATACAAACAATTTTAAATAATTCATTATTTATTTAATTTGAAAAAAAATCTTTCTTCGATTATGTTTAATTCTCGTAAGACCTATACTGTTAAACAACAATTTACAACAAAAATTTAAAACAAAAGTTCGTTTCTGAATAGAAAATTTATGTTGCATGGCGTTTAAGTTAATTGTCTAATAATAACAATAATTATTATTTTGTAAATAAAAATATATGTATTTGGTACGATAATTATATATCATTTTATTATAAATGATAATTGTAATTAATAATGAGTAATTAAAACAAATTTCAAAAAAATTTAAATAAAAAAAATTTTTTTCATCTGTAATTGAAGTTTATCAATCAAAACATTATATCATTTTATAGAAAAGTCCATTTATAAAAATTGGTATATAAATTCCCTAGATATTGAAAATTTAGTTTTACCTTTAATATTTGTTATATAAAATAATATACAAATAATTATATATTATTCGAATTACATAAAAATATTTCTGAGGTAAAAAATTTAATATATATGTTAATATTATATGCATAATATATAACATATATAACTCAAAAAGGTAATAAAATATACTTTACTTGTATTACATATGTTATGCATTATACAATAAATTAATTATACATTAGTTAATTATATGCAACACAATGTAATTAATCCTTATGTGTTACATATAATTATATAAAATAAAATGTATGTTTATATGTCATCTTTGATTTGCAGAAAAAGGTATTTTATTAATATATGTACAATTTGTATAATATTATTTATTAAAATGGTATTAACCATTAAAGCTTTGATGAGTTCTTCTGTTTCAGGAGGATCACCAGCGGGAGTCTTAGGACTTAATGTTACGTGCAGTTCTTTTGTACCATCAACTTCAATTTCAGTTTCAGACTTTTTACGTTCCTTCTTTTCTTTCTGAAACAATAAAAATTATATATTAAAATTATAAAAAATAACGATATGACTATTCATAAATTCAGAAAATAAAATATACATGAAAAAATTATTTTTTATGTTATAGAAAAATTGGGGCTGCAGTAATTCGTAACCCATGTTTAAAGTGATTACTGTTATCTAGTATCTTTGATAGGTGGTGCAGTTGTTTTTTTGTTGTAAAGCTGTAATTATTCTTATAATAGAATATGAGATGGAGTAATTGCAGTTCATATATGACATATTAAAATATTATGTAATTATTAATTAAATTTTATTTTAATAATGTTTCATATCCAATACTGTAGTATTAATTAATTTTATTATAAATTTGAATAGTTAAACATAAAAAAAGTATAATGTACAAATTTATTTTTCAGCAAATCAATAAAATATATGTTTGAACTAATAGAGATTTGTACTACTATTGTAAAAATAATTATGTTGATAGTATTATTATTATTATTGTTATTATTATTATTATTATGATTATTATTATTATTATTATTATTATTATTATTATTATGCTGTAACATATATGCTTAAATAACAAACTTTATTCGTTTAAATTATACATGTTAATTGAAAGACAAGTAATTTTTAAAATAAAGAAAGAATAAATTATCTAAAATTTGTATAACACATAATTTTAGTTTTAGGAAAATATAATTTTACAGAATAGTATTTATTAAAAATCCATATTATTTTTAAGTAAAATATATTATTTACCTTTTCTATGTCAGGTTTAAACCTCTTTCGTAGTGGAGGAGTGCCAGATTCTCTAATATAAGTAATTTGAGGATTGAACGCATTTCGAAATTCTTGAATTTGTGCTTTATCATATACTCCTCTTTCTTCCCAAATACTTAATAATCTTTCTAAACGATCTCGAGTTTTTGCATCGAATCCTTTCATATGTTCGAATGCCTTTGGTAAAACAGTTTCAAATTCTTTACCAAATTCAGGACCTTTTTTCTTACTATTTTGTATGACATCATTTGCCAAGTACATATACATTAGTTTACGATTATCTTTAGCTGTAAACATATTATCAATTAGTAATTTTTATTAAATTTAGACAATATTTTATACAAATACTTATTAATTATATCAATTAATTAATATGTAACATAATATACAAAATTTACCAAATATTATTTTTACAGTTATTAAAATATTAAATGATGCATAAGTATTGTTTATTGTAGTATAAAATGGAGTCCCCTTTGTATAGATATTATTCTTAAACAAACTAATATATAATTATTATTTAATTGATATGTCAAATTGTTTTATGATTTTATAGTATATGATGAATTTTATTATGAATATTCATCCTATATTCATTTTTCTTCTATTTCATATATTTTTTCTTCTAGACGTTAAATCCTTTAATATATATATATATATATTATAGCTTTTAGACATATCATGGGAAAAAATATTTATTTTATTTTAATTATATAAATTAGAAGTACATACGAATATTTTTCATAAAAACATGTTAAGATTTATTAAGTTACTTTTTTAGTATTTGATTATTATTTTTGTAAAAAAGAACATTATTTAGTGTTGTGATAAAATATACTTATAATAAAGAATTAAGTTTGTTAATTTGTTAATATTTGTTTAACAACTTACATAAGCGATATTTGCTTAAAGTAAAATATTTGTTACCAAATTAATATTCGTTTAAATTATATTTGTTGATTTAACTCATTAATATATAAATTTGTTTGTATTATTTTGTTATCATTATAAGTAGAATTTTTAAAAAATAAATAGTTTCAAGTTTCTTTTTTCAAATTATTAAATATTTTAATGGAAAATAAAATAGTACTATCTTTAAATGTTATAAATATAAATTTGTTGGTCTGTTTATTTGTTTGTTTGGTTTTTTTTGAGATAGAAAAGTCATTATTAAATTAATACTCTTATATTAACAAGTACAGTAAATTTGCATAATATTGCACCAGTTTGTTCGAAGAATATAAGTAATTTTTCATGATTGTGGAATTTAATACAGCCTCATAAATACACACACATAATATGGTATAATATAACACAATATACATAAAAATCCACGAGTTTTTATTTTTTTTACATTAAAAAACATTATTAGAATTATTTTATATTAAACAAAACTTTTTTATTTATATGAAGTTTTAAAATTTGCTTTTAAAAAAAATGTAACACTGAATTTTATTTAATTTCGTAACAAATTTTATAGTATTTATTATATATTTTATATAATAGAAGTTTTTTTCCAAGAATATTAATAATATTTAATTGAGATATGTTTGTACTTATTATAAAATCTAAAAATGTAATTACTATTTAAAATAATATTAACAGATTAAAAAAACTATATTTTAATTAATAATTGCAACAAAGTTAAATGGTTTTGAAAATAAACACATTTCTTGCATTTTTTATATTAATAAAATAACTTGAGCACCGCTAATGGAACCAAATTATTTTTTATATAAAAATATAAAACATTTTTAATAATAAATTGTCTTAAGTTTAAATTTATAAAATATTAAAAATAACAATTATTATTATAATTTAGACATTTATGATAAATTGATTATATTTTTTATAAGTACAAATATAAGTTTAATATAATTATAATATACTTTAATTAAAAGAAATAATTAGTGTATTTTAAAATATTTACTTTACACATAGCTATTTATAAAATATATTTAATGCTACAGTAGTCAGATTTATAATCATTTTTGTTACTTTCTTTTAAACGCACATTGAAGGGCTAAATTTATTTAATATACCTTGTTTATATATTATGCAAATTATATATCTCTTTGGAAAAGTGTTATATGTATAATTGATTTTATAATTGCTGAAAAATAGATCTGAGTATTATATTACAATACAAATATAGTTCACATACACATAGTATCTGAATATTTCATGCCTACTTTCTTTTATGAATGGTTTCTTATAAAATAAATGTTACCTTTACATTAGGTATTGATTTTTTTACATCTATATTTTTGCATAAGTTAGTAATCTAATTTTGTAAATTCCATATTATATGCATTGATTTTGATTCTTACATACTTTCTGCATATTTATGATTTTGAAATCATTTTTAACAAATATTTGATATTACAACATACGTTACAAGCACACATGAAAATTAAAATATTGAACAAAATGAAATTAATTTACAACTTTATTTGATATATTAGAAGGTTTACAC
>JABFOX010003512.1:0-10268 GCA_022817665.1 Axea sp. ZL-2020
CGCATTTATCTTTGCTTATTAAAAGTTTGAGCTACACGATGGCAGATTCGTTAAGAAAAGTCCAGTCAACTATTTTGAACGATTAACCCGGTAAATCGCTGAGTCGCACGACTATTGTTTCTTGAGCGATTTATAAGGATCATTGGCTCTTCGATCGTTGTCGAGTTTCGCTTTGAATTTGCGAAATTACGATTTATGACAGTCACAGGGACAAAATACGACGCAATGATGATTCCGCGCAAAGAAAGGGAAAGTCGCTGCTGTAAAAACCAGTCCAGTGCGAATTATTAAGTACATGGGCAATCGATCATTCGCGTGATTTATTCATTATTATGCTTCAACGTTGTTTTTCAACTCATTCAAGCACGTTGGTTTCATTTCATCTTCGCTGTTTTGATTTAACTTTATTAATTCATGCAAAGTTCATTCGTGTTTTATTTCAATTCAATTACTCATTCTCATGCGAAACAACAATTCATTGATTTAGCGTGAAATGTACAAAGAGAATAACAGTTTTCAGTTAGCTGACTTTCCCCTAAAAAATGATCAGATGGAAGACATGCCAATAGAAAAATAAATTGCTGACATAATCACAACAGTCAAGAGTCGTATCAAATGAAATTCCAGGTTTAGCTGGAGAAGAATTTTTTGCCGATTATTTTGCCAGGTATAAGCACATTCGAAATGTGTTTGTTCCTTTTGTAGACAAAAACGGAAACTGCGTGAAGGGAAATTTTGATTTCGCCATACAAACCCATGTAAATGGAATACGAGAATTTATGAATTTGCGAATTTGCGGGTTTGCGGATTTGCGGGTTTGCGGATTTGCGAATTTGCGAATTTGCGAATTTGCGAATTTGCGAATTTCGGAATTTGAGATTTTGGGAATGTGAGAATTTGAGATGAAGGTATAAAAAAGGCAGCAAAATACGGACCAATTGACGCGCATGGTCGAGTGCGTGCTTGAAATGCACATATCGCGTAATGAACAATCGCACGACCAAGAAAAACTGTCGATTGAAATTCTTTCCGCGCAGCTTATGATCGGAATATCGAATCGAACGGATTCTGTGATTAGAATAATAAAGTAGGACGGCATTCTATATCAGTGCTCGTGGTCGAAGTATAGTCGATTAAATGCGTCGACGGTGTTTCGATTCCCAGCAGTGGCAGTGACTCTCAACGAGCATTTATCGCCGAGGGTTATTGATTAATTCGTCAGATCAATCCGAAGAGTCGTCATCGTTGTTCATGAGATGCTTTTACTCAGAGAATTTTTGCATACATCAAGTTTGTTACGCCTGTTCTTCTAACATAAACTTGATCAATTTTGTTATAACACGAAATTGTTTGAGCTTGAAAGATAAGCTTGAAAGAAAGAATCAAATACACGTTAATCTTATTTTTAGTTTTCCTTGAACAATGTCATTTTTTTATTAAAATAACTTTACTGTATTATAAAACAAAAATAAATTCTGTCGTTAAAAGCGATATTTATAATGTGCTTCATTAAAAAATAAGAAAATAATAAATTATACTTTGCATTAAATCTGTTTATCTTTTCGTTCGCTTGGTTTTTATTGAACAGCATTATCAATGCCATTTTTAAGTTTAATTTATTTTTGCTTTATGATATAGTATAATAATTTACACATAACTTTTTTCATCGACCTTTAATTTCAAATACCGAGTTCTCCCTTTTCAACTTTTTATTCGTCTTTTTCAACGTCTTCAACTCTTTAACCAGAGGGGTAAAAGATCACGCAATTCCACGCCACGTTGTTTGTTAAACTATATAAATTAAATTCATCACACGATTAGATAATGTTTTATATTACTGCAGTTGGTTAACGACGGTCAATGACTGTTGGCTACGTAGGTCACTGAAATAATTTCCGCAAGATAAACAAATAAGGACTGATCGATATTTTCAATTGTTCTCATCATAATTGCAATTCAAAAACTCACCAACTTGTGCTTTCGTCACACGTTCCAATATTAGGTGCTCTTTTTTTTTCGTTTTTACATTTTTCTTTTTTTCTGCTTTCTCGTTCTACTTTTCCACAGACGAACAAAGTCACACGAGTGAATTGCATTTAAAATTATAACACTGCGTCGTAAATTGATTTAAATTTTGCAAAAATAACTTGCATTATGACTTGATGCGATTTTGCGTGACGGTTACCCATCCAAGTATTGCTCACTACCAGCGTTTCTTAATTCGACTAATTATAGTTGAATTGCATTCAAATGAATAAATATACCTCTGTTGTTGCAATCTTACAAATAAATAATATTTTATCATGCTCTATTACGAGATGCATTATAAAATTGCTTTTAAGTTGACAATTTATAAATAAACTATACATTATAACTTATGTAAGCCTGTCCACAATTTATTCATCTTAATGCTTATATTTTTTTGTACAAAAGTTATTAGACGTTAACTTATTTCAATGATTGAAATGTTTAATAAAAAATTAAATTAATACAAATGATGAATCATAACATTTACGTTGATTGTGAATGGCACCTTTGTGCACCTCTTACTTCACTCTGCCTGAATAAACATCATTATTTGTACTGTAGTCTATTTATGTCCCAAGATACATCAAATGACCTAATTCAATTATTAAAACATACTATCTAGAAATTGTTTCTGAAAGTCGTCTAACAGGCATAGTCACAAGTATTCATTCATCATCTGTTAAGTGTAATCTCATCAATATCATAAATGTACAGCATTAAGATGCCTTGTGCATCTTTTTTATATCATTAAATATAGCAGTGTTATATTTTGTTTCTTAGTGGAACAAAAAATTAAAAAGTCCTATTAAAAATAAGGCAAAATTTAAGCATGCGTAACTGCAAATAAACAAATCTGAGAAAAGGTTTCGCAACTTCACCAACGAACTAGAGAAATTGCTTGGTGCAAAAACGACTCTTAAGTGATATTATTCGTGCTACGTTATATCCTCATCTTTTATCGCACAGGACTGTCATTTTCTTCTTCATCTTCTTCCTCCTCCTCCTCCTCTTTTTCTTCAATAAATAATATTATTTTACAAATATATCACAAGTTTCATTACGAAAAATTAATATGTTAGATTCCGAACATTTCCATGTCGTAAAACATTTTTTTGTTCACCGTAGTCTGCGATAAAATGGAGAAACTGCAAAAAGCACTAATAACAACGAAGAATAAAAACGAGAATTAATGAAACATTTAAATTTCATCAGGTCGAGACAGAAAAAAAGGAAGATGATGTGAAAGAAAAAAAGAGGACGAACGAGAAAAAGAAAACCGAGGTCATAACATACGCACGTGAAGATAACGATAATGAAATATTAATGGCACTTTTACTTTTCTGAGTTTTCGCTGTTATACAAAAGGACAATGTCAATTTAACTCGCCAAATTCTTTTAACAACGAAATTGCAGTGGCATAATTTACGTAGATATGTATATTTTTGTCTATTCATAATTTTAATTGCTCTCGAAAAAATGCAATTCCTTTTCCCAAATTATTCTTTGAATATTTATAACTTTGAAAATATCATGATTATTGAAAAGCATTTTGTAATAAAATAATGTATAAAATTCAATTGTTTCTTTACACAAATTATCATTTATTCAGTGTGGCAGATGCTATTATCAAAATAATGAAATTCCATTTGAACATCTAAATAATAGATACGGTTGGGTAGCTGAATGATATCGATTGAAATGATATGAATTGTAAAACGGATTGAACTGATTTGATGTTGTGCATTTGAATGGCCATGCTATAATTGCTCGGTAAATAAGACACAAATCTAAAATATAAAACCACTGTTTGCAAAATACTGAAGCGTATCAAATTTCATCAATCCTTTCATGTTTCCATGCGTCAAGAATCTTCATGAAGCTGATTTTCAAAAATGAGTGACATTTTTTCAATGACCGCTTCAGCAAATATAAATTGTTCTTTGATGAACTGACCTTTACAGAATAAGGTACGGTTAATCGACACAACATGTATTACTATTAGAGTATTGGAACGCTATACTGGTTAATCCAAGTTGAACGTCAGCATCCTTGAAATGTTCAGGTTTCGTTTGAAATAATTGGTGATAAATTTATTGGTTCATATATCATTATGGACGGTAATTTAAATGGGAAAAAATATCGAAACTTTTTGGAGAACACATTTTCGACATTGCTTAAAAAAGACCTCAGCCTGGACGAGCGACAGACAATGTGGTTTATAATTAGAATATGTGGGAAGTATTAGTTATTTAAAGAATCAAGTTTATCGCCAACAACTGGTGAGAATATGATTCAACGAATCAGAAATTCTTGTGGAAAAATTACACCTTACATTCTACTCTCACAGCTCTATTCGATAATTCAGATGATTTATTGTTATTATTATTGTTGTTATAATAATTATATCACATTCAAGGTAATCAAATACCCCAAAAGGAAATAAAAAACTACGACTTCCAAAATGTTGTTCTGAAATAAAAACCATATGGTTATTTATAGTATTTTTTTTTAGTCTCTTCTAAACTAAAATCAACATTCATCACTGAAGCAAATAATTTTCGTTTTTCGAAATAATTATCTGATTTGTCAGCAACTGTAATGTAATGTCAACGATGAAACTTTGGTATTGTTTCTGTAAAGTTGTGAATGCCAATGAAAAATATGGCTTATACCCATTTATAGCTTCATAGTCGTCCCCGTTTCCTTAGAGGAGACAGGGGTTAAAATCCAATTCAGCGATAAAAAATGATGTGTCTTGTTTAAGATTTCGAAGATGATAACCTCCCAGATTTCTGTAGTGAAAAATAGAAGGAGGAAGGAAGAGCGAGCACGACACTGATTATCATATCATTGAATAGGTCTTTTGAAAATATTGCACGTGACTTTCTTTCAATTCACTGCTTGTATTTTTCTTTAAAATTGCGAAAAATCCAATTTTTTTTTTTTCCAAAATACAGTGTCGTTTACTGCGAATTAAAAAATACTTCAAATAAAACCTCGGTATTTATTCCAGTAGATAAAACACAAAGTCGTCCTCGCTTCACCCCCGGTGATTGGCGACGAGGGCACATTTTACCATCGAGATAAAAAGCCCATTCTGTATAATAGCAAAAAACAAACATGTTTTATAGGTCGATTCTTTCGTGTTTTCCAGGCAAGAATACTTGTGTAACGAATATCAACTAAATTTAAATTAAATTAATACGGATGTTTAATGAGAAAATTCATGTCGCCACAATATAAAAAAGAACAATTTCTATATAATATTGCATGAATTGCAAGAAAAAACAGTTTAAAAGTACAATTGTTATTAAAATTAATATTTATAAATTATACAACATATAGAATATGTATAAATGGTATTTAGAGAAAAATGTGCTATAAAATAAAAAAAAAATTGAATATGACATTTTCGATGCGAGCCGAAACAGAAAACATTCCAATAATAATTATCATTTAAATACCTAATTAATCATACTTGTAATACATAACTGAAGCATTAAGTCATTATAAATACTGATATACTACTTCAAATTTGTGTGAATATTTAGAAAAGTTTTATTAACTATCAAACAAGAATGAAAATAAAAGGAAAAAGTTTATTTTTGATATTGTAAAATATTGCAATTACATAAAACATTAGATTTTCTTTTCTAAGATTTAATGATTATAATTATAAGATATAAACACAACATATAGTTAAAAAATTGTTACTCTGATGAAAATTTAAGTGATTTGACATTGTTTATTGTCGTTAAAATGGTTTTTCAATGAAAGTCTTACCAGAGTCTATTGTAAGGTCCTAAAGTACTTTGCGCGAGAAACTTTTCTTGTCCAAAAAAAGTTAGTCTGTGTTGAAAAAGATAAATTGTTGAATTTCGTTTCCCATTTTATCTAGTTTTAGCTTAATATGTATATTCAGATAAATGTCTTGTAATGTACAAAGGTACATTTACAATAAAATATATTCAAGACATTTTTTTCATGACTAGTCAACAAGTTTTATTTTAATAGGATTCGTAAAATAATTTTAACTGTAGGCATATTTGTTAAAGAATTGCTATCAAAACAAAAGTAAATAGAAAATAAAATAGTAAAATAAGTGTTGTTTCAAAGAATATAAGCATTAAAATAAATAAGAAGTACTGAAGGAAATAAATTTAATAAAGAGCAATAAAGTCCATTTGAATGGGTCAAGATGTGTCTTCGGACATGTTGATCTGACAATAATTACCAATTTCAGGGCCATGCATTAATAAAACTTTTGATATAAGCCGAAACGTCAAGTACGCCGTAAGTAATTTGAGTAATAACCTATAATGGTAAATGGTAGGGAGAAGAAACAGAAAAAAAAAAAAAACAAAAAAAAAAGAGAATTCGTAACAAATGAAGGGTGAGGTTAAAAAAAACGTTGGTGTCTCGTACGGCGCATTTAAATTTCGAAAAATAATACGTTAATTGTTTTTGTGGAAGTTTTTTCGGTCGAAGAGCGTCGTGCGTCGACAAAAACTGTTGCTCGTTGCGAAGCGTTTGTTTCGGACGATTTCAACAGCCGAAAGATAAACAATCGGCAATTCACGGAAATCGCCTTTGGTTCAAAGCTCGCTCGAATCGATGTTTAGCTTCGAAAATACACACAAATTTCGTGACCTTGGTATCGAAATTCATCGCGCTTCTTGGAAACACCGGACGCCCGTGGTGGGGAGAGAAAATATTTTTCCGAAATTGAGCATTTCCATCGAGCTGCCGCGTCCTTCAATGCTTTCGTCGTCAGCTTTGTAAACAGTCGCGAAATTTACCAATCGACTTGAACTCGCGGTCAAATGATTTTAACGTGGTTATTTCAAAAATTCCATACTTTAAAGCAGTCTGTTTCCGATAGTTTCGTTGGATTTTCTTTACTAATTTGCTATGGTAAATGTTTCGGGTCTGATGGCGAACAATTGAATTTGGATTTTGCTTGGCTCATGGTTAACGATTTTGTTTGTTTCAGTATTCGTACGAAGGTGAAGAAAAGATCAACGATATTTGGGATAATGTGGATTCAATGGAGTCTGCGAGGGAGCATTCGAATTTGAGCACTTCTCCTTTGGACGAGTACAATCATGCGAAGTACATGTACCAGTTTCACGAGCAGAACGCACAGCCGCACGCGGAACGCGAGAAACGAACGGTTTCTCAAAAAGAGACTCTCCGCGGACAGGCGTATAAACCCATGAACGATTATCTGCCTGAATCCTTCTCACCGACCGATTATTCGTTTGGAAACTGGGACTACAAAAACAAGGATTCCACTTCGTTTCGTAAGAATTCAGTTCCATTATAAATCGGTGTTGCGCGATGTTCGTATAAAAAAATAAAAAAAGAAATTTTTTAATTGCATTTGAAAATTTGATGAAAAATCAAATTGTAAATTTAAAGATGTGTAAATAAAATTGTACGTTTAAAAATGTGAAAATAAAATTGTACATTTGAAAATGTGAAGAATAAAGTTCTGAATTTAAAAATGTGAAAATTTGAAGAAAGAAAACATCATGAATTGACGTAAAATTATATTAGTCACGAATTTGGAAAAAAAAAATAACAACGGAATTTCGTTTTCGTTAAAGTAAACAGTAAAATTAAGCGTTTCGAAGAAAAATGCAAAGTAAATGTAAAAAACTTGATTGGATAAATTTGAAGTATTATTGAAATATATGTATTAAAGATGCACATTTATTATACAGCAACATAACAATCAGTATTTTTGTGTAAACAAACGTGTTTTTGGTAGTGACGAAAGAAACGAATAATTAGTACTAAAAAGTAACCTTCTTTCGTTTTAAAAAATCCGTAATTTTTTCAACAACGAAAATAAACATTTGACAGATTTGAACAATTGTTTGTTTAAACAATTTCTCATTGATTCAACTTGATTGTTCAGTTTTAAATTGAATCATTCGATTAATACATTTGTTTATGTTTAGGGGATTTGTCTATCTCAGAACTGTTTGGTTTGAAGTATTCTCGTGGATCGCTATTGGAGAATCAAATAAATCAGAGTCAAAACCCAACATCGGTGTATCATCATGAGCGAATAAGGCGCCCTCAGGTGAAAGCTCGATTTAAATTCGATTAAAATGAAAAACATGAATAACTAGTTTTCAATGTACAAAGTTTCGCATTTGAAATGTTAATTTTGACGAAGAGAACTTTATTTTGAATATTTAATTATTTGTAATATCAAGGAATTGCGCGCGCCCCAAGTTCTGGCATAGTTCGTATACTCGACTTTCGTAAAGACTATAAAAGTGTCAAATATGAAATAGGCAATATTGCGTTTAAGACGTCTGACGCCACTGCTATACGAATTCGCACAATTGTTTTATTCATCTTGCGCGCACGAGTGTAATGCTTTTTTATAAGAAAAATTAAACAAAAATACTTGTTTTAATTTTATAATAAATAAATGATTTGTCTTTGTCAATTAAATACAATTTTAACGCATCAGTTTGTTCCTTAACAGAAATTCTGTTCGCGTATGATTAGTCTTGCGTGAGAATGATTTTAATTAAAAACTAAATCAGTGTTATCATTCAGTTTTGCAATTCAATTGCACAAAATCTGATTTGTTACATTTAATCTGTTTAAATCTTTTATTAAAAAGTTAGCTTTTGACATAAATACAATTGAAAAAAAAATTTTACAATACAATAACTATACTATTCGTTTGAAAGAGTTTTTAACTTGATTCATATGCGATATCTTTGCCATACTTTCATAAAACCACTTACAATTGTATTCTTCAAATACAATATAACTGTGTAATAAATTACGAATAAAAGTGTCAGGAACGACCCTCGTATGCTCAGAGCCAAGAATTTGGTCATTTAAGTGAACCATCAGTGTCAAAGTAAAAATTGCTTGCATTTTATTTAATGCAGTTCTTAAAGATCATTTTGCGAATAATTAAATGAATTGCTTTAAAAAATTTTATCAACAAACACTTAAATCTGCCGATTAATTCATTTAATTAAACGTCGTTAAATCCATTAAAAAGTAATGCTAAGTTCAAACTATTTATGATATACATTTAAAAAAAGATTATTAATCGTAGGTGGATGATGAATATGGTCAAAGTCAGAATATCACATCTCCTGATTTACCCAGCACTCCAACTTCACTGATGACTCCACAGAGTCCAAGCACTCCTGATAGTTTTTACTCCAATAAGTACATGTATTCAAACGCAAACAATTTTTCGAAAGATGATTCGTACGATTCCTCTCCACCATCGAGCAAAAGATCACACTTTACACCGTGTTCTTCAATACCTCCAGCTGTGGTGACAAATCGCACCAGTTATTGCGGAAGAGCCAGTCGAGGATCCCCTACATCCAGGTAGGAATCAATTTTCAATTTCACATTATTTTGATATTTAATGGTTCATAATGTTTGAATACCAAACAAATTTAAACGTTATTCGCATAAATAATTGTAGCGATTGCAGTACTTTATCCACGGACTTTTGCGCCACGCCAGCGTTCAGAAGCTCCCGTTCGAATTCGCCAGATTCCGAATCAGAGTATCGAAATCAGAAGATGGGTCATACAATCACAGATATCATTGTAAGTTGTATATTGGTTTGTTTGGAAAATACATAATCTTATTTTATAAATTTGATTCATTTTAATTTAATTTCAAATTATTTTTCAATAAATTAATTGTAAATCATATGGTGTATTAATTGTAAAAATGAAATTACAGAGTTTTCATCATTTTTTAATGTGCTTTCCTTTTGATAGAGTGGACTCAGCCTGAATATGCGAAACAATCGTTGTATGTACGCAACATCGAAAAGATTCCAATCCCCTATGCACCAGCACAACAGACACAATCATCACTCTCATAGCAGCAGATCTTGCTATCATTCTCCTTTGCGCACTCCAAAGAATGCGTACGTGTCTTCAGACGATAATTGTTGTCTGAACTGGAACCAGCCATGGTACAATGTGCACGTGGCAAACAATCCGTTTATCGAGTCACAAATTTCTCTCGATCGCGCTGCTATGTTTCATCGCAATGCTGCAGGTCATTGTTGTTTTTATTTTATAGAGAAAAAGACATTCGATCTATAAACAACGATTGTTTTCAAAACATTTATTTTCCTGGAACAATCGTTTTAAATCATAAAGAATTTGAAATTCCGTTTCATATTTAAAAACAATTTTTATAACTTCATTTTACGTTCTTGTAATTCT
>JABFOX010003513.1:0-10268 GCA_022817665.1 Axea sp. ZL-2020
TGTTTAATAATTCTGATATTTCTTTATTTTTCTTTTTTTATTTTCACACATCTGCGTATTTTTTGAAAAAAATTCAATTAAATTTAATTTTAACTAAACACGAAATGTACGTTTTTAATGTTACCAACATAATTAATATTAATTATTATCCTGGGAGAGGTATTCCATATATAAAATTTATTTCATTTTTATAAAATGTTATCTGTGTTTGTAAGATCTTATCTCTTTTTGTACAAACAGATGTGGTCTGAAACTGAATTTACACAGTTTCTGCCAGGTTGGAGCAGGTAAGAAAGTTCAACATGTCTCATCAGAAAACTTTAATTAACTGAGATATGACATTTACAAAAATAAAATTGATTAGTGATAATATAATATGTATATAATATGCTTTATTTAAGTTTCATTTGAAAATATCTATTTAAAAAATTTGTTGATACGCTGATAAGTTTTAATGGTCATAATATATTGTAATATTGATGAATTTTATTTTCAGTTAGTTCATTTAATCTGTTAGAAAGAAATTAACATTTAATAATTATCTATCTCAAATGCTGAATTACCATATCATACAGATTTTTATTTTCATATTGTTTATTATTTAATATCGTCTAACGTTAAAGATTTTGCAAACGATTTAGCTGCAGTCCAATTTTATAATATTATTTTTCGTTGATAAACTCAAGTTCGAAATTGACAAAACTTTACAACACAAATTCATGTTTTATTTGTTTTCGTCTGAAGTAGAACTGTTTTGAAAAGTACTCCAAAATATTTTTCGATATTCAATATTTTTATAATTTTTAAATTCCGCATATAAACACTTGTGTCTCATAAATGAAAATATAACAAAGTAATAAAATTACATATCGTTGATAAAAAGTTCCAGAGTTAAATATCAAAAACATTCTTTACTATAAACTAAATTGCATGATTCCAAGCACTGTGAAATAATGTGAAACTATGAATATTTTTTATTGTGCGTAAAATTAAACTATAAAACATACGTAGAATGCAAACACTTTTAAGCTGCTTCGATGCAACGAAATTTACTGGGTTTCTAGAAATAAATTAAAAGTATTTTTGAATTTCTGTTTAAGCTTGTACACATATATATAACCATTGCACGTAAAACGTTTGAGTGCGGTGCAACTGAAATTTGTAAAAAGCGTTAAATAGTTACATACAAAATTTTACTCCACTGAGTAAAAGTATCTAAAAATTCAGTGCAATTTAAAAAATTATTTGATTTATTTCTTTCTCATTTTATATTCATACTTTTATTATTTAATTATTGATTCTTAATCAAGAGACTTAAAATTCCATTTATAATAGAAGATACATAAAAATAAATAGAAAAATTGAACAGCAATTCACGACAAATAAATTCAGTATAATTTATATATTATTATAATCGTACATATATATATATATAATATTATGATAAACCATTTTGAATTTGTTCCAATCAGTTTCAGACACGTTAATTTATTTCTATACTCTCAATATATTTTGTAGACAAAATATAAAGTTATTTCGACTGGTAATGACAGTTTGAACTCGAAACTTCAATTCGTTCAACAAGAATGAAGTCTATTATTTCAAAAATCAATTTATGTATAAATATTCACTTATTGATCTGTCTAAACATCGCAAGTAAAGGGATTTTCAAAATTTTAGATATTTATTAATAGTTTTGAGTCTTAAATGAATCTGGAAAGTTTAATCTTGGTGCAATGATATGGAGAAGTTTGAACGGGTTGTAGTTTATAAATATTTGTAAAGTTATGAGAGGAATCCATGTTGTTGAAGCGTATATTAGCGTTGATTTAGTTAAAGAAATGTGAACGTAAGTAAGTTAAAGGAATGCGGTGCTCCTGATAAAACTTGAATTTCTTTTGAAATAAGATTTTTAAATTTAGCGTATTGGATTCGGTAATGAAACTAACTCTTGATCCAATCTAATGATAAACCATTAATGCTAAAAGATTTCAGATTATGGAAAAGGATGATATGATTCAACGAATCAAAGGATTTACCGAAATCCTCATATACGCTCATATTATCAGTTTGAGTTTTATTTTCTACAAATTGAAAAATATAGTAACAGTAATAACTAAAATTAGATTCGACATGTCTTTTATTAATATAACAAAATACAGATAAAGTAAAGTTCACTGGAGATTTCTATTTATTTAAGTAATTTTTGAAAAAGGTGCTTATGTGTGTACATAAATTATATATAATTTATAAATAAGTATTTGCACTCAATATTAATAGGTATTTGCAATGTTAAAGTTGAAAAAGTTGCTAAAAGGTTTATGAAATATTTGACGCTGATAGACATACTTGAGTCAACAGTAGTAAAATTATAATACATCTTATTAGGCAAACCTATAAAACTGCTTTTTGAGTTAACAAATTTCTAGAAGTTTTCAGGCTATTTCCAACATTAGACGTACATGAATATTTGACAATCTCTTTTAATTACCGTTTTGCATTTTTGTCTCAAGTTATAAAACAATCAATAATTAAGAAATATCACCACTAAAATATAAAATAAAGTTAAGTTTATATATTCTCATGGTTGGTACATTGTCTTGCTAAAACTCCCGAACTAAGCTAAATATTATATTTTGTTGTACTGGTTTTAATTCATAAAGTATTGTGATATTTTGTAATAAAAGTTATAACAATGGATTGGAGATTATCATGTCAATTTTTAAATTTATATATTTTAGACAAATAATGTTTAAAAATTGATTTCCAACAAATTGTTTAGAAAGGATAATAAAGACACTTGATTATTAGAAGTGTCTTTTGGTACACAAAATATCATCATTAATGATTATCTTACAGTCTCGTTATGGTAAATTGAATTTTGTTGATTCAGTGAGTAAGGTATTTTGAAGATGAGCAATTCTCATCTCAGTATTAGACTATTTATCCTTCCATTATAGAAAATCAATTTCAAGTTCATTGATTTTACACTGTAAAAAAATTATGCAGAACGAATAGTTAACTATTTCCGATTTTAAGGATTGATGATTAACCGTAATTTTTTACCAATATCAGAGAATTTGCACTTGATGTTTTGCGATTCAGAAAGTTGGTTTTCAACCGACTGAATATTTCAAGTTAGCGTTTTAATATTATTCATGATATTTGAAAGAAATCAATTGGAGAATTGTTGTTGTTTTTGTACAACGGAATAAAAAAGAAAAGAACCGTTTGGTTAATTTGACAGAAATCAAATCAAATAAATGATAAAAGTGTACTTACCGATCATGAGTAACGCGACCGCAATATGATCGCGACCGGTTGCTCGGAGGGCTCCGAGGAGCGCCCCAGCTCCGGCACAAACAAGGCCCCCTACGCCCACGCCGAGGATGGACCAACGCACCGGAGGTGATCCCAATCCGCAGCATGGGTTTGGCACGGCGGCCCTGCAACGAGCGGCGCAAAGCATCACCGAAGAGGGCCGA
The DNA here is from genome assembly GCA_022817665.1 of Axea sp. ZL-2020. NCBI lineage: Eukaryota > Metazoa > Arthropoda > Insecta > Hymenoptera > Scelionidae > Axea > Axea sp. ZL-2020. Next base: position 3,486 of record JABFOX010003513.1, read on the forward strand.
CCTACTGACACACACTCCGCGACTCGTACCTCGACGGGAAAGGTGGTCCGTACCGCCTGTTGGACGTATCCCACAGGTCTTTCGTGAAAAAATCGTACGATGAAAAACGGGCCGTTTCGGATGCGAGAAAAAAATTCACGCGGAGAAAGCTCTCTCGTTTTACACTCTAATTCAGCCATTAACGCTTTGATGATATATTTACAGAAAGGATTACCTTTTTTAAAAAGATTTGCACGTTCGAATTGGAATCAATTTTAAGGAATAACGCGATTCGTTATTTTTTCATAAATAATGTACAATAGTCCACGACAAACATTGGGGTCAGATCTTTTGTGATTTTATTAGATAATCGGTGAAAGGACAGATAAAAATAATAGAGGTTTTAAAAGTAAGATTAAATCAAAGTTCGTAAAAGTCAAGACAAATTTAAAGATTTAGTTTTTTTTATATAATGGTTTGGTTGAATCGTAAAATTGTTGTCCAAGTTTGCACGAATGAATCACAATGTTTGCAGTGCATTTTCAGTGATACAATTTCGGACAAATTATGTTAATGCATAATAATTAATTTTAAAATGGTTATATTTAGAAAAATAATTACTATATTTCGTATACAAAATCAAATTTAAAAGGCATAATTGTGTTTTACAATACGTTGGCAATATTTTTGTAAATTATTAATAATTCAATAGCATGTACTTTGTAAAGTATTATTTCTCGCAATAATAATTATCATGTAAAAATATATTTCTTAGTTATTACAGCTGGAACGGGAGAATTGAATATGTGCCAATAAAATTTATTCCTGTTACAATCAACTTCCTTGCATATTTGAATTTAAGCATGTATTGTGTAGCATTTAATTATACGGCGGGAATTTTGATTTAATGCGTTTGCAATTCTCATATTTCTATTAATGAAAGTGTAACAATTCTCATAAACCTAGATTCGAAGTGGAAATTCATAAAACTGCACTTCTTTTTTTTCTGTTGGCATTATTTAAACGCGTGGAAAATACGAATATGAGTCAGATGTGCAGAATCGCCCTTGGAGAAATAAGGAAAATTATGAAATAGCGATATCTAATATACTTAATAAAAAAATTTACTGTAACGTAAAAGGAAACTTGAGCACAAGTGTCAATAATAACGCTGTCATTCAAATTTTAACAACATCCCCAGTAATTGCGATTTTCTTTCTTGCGCTCGACATGGCATTTTTCGTAGTAAAGATTGTAATGTCGAAATAAACATTTGGCATAAAAGATTTAATCAATCAAAATCAATATTTTTTTATGCGAAATAATAATTGAATACAGGATCGTTATAAAAGTCGAATATGGTTTTAAAAATAGGAAAAAATATTTGCAAATTTCAAATTCACAAAAGTCATCGTTTTGAAATCAAGTTTAATAATATCACAACTGAGAAAACTTTGAAAATACATTTGGAATATGAAAAATTATAATTAATAACATACAATTTAAGTAATTTGAGTTAATATTGTACGGTTCGCTTTTTGAACACTGTGAACATTTCTTTTGAGTTTCATTCAATGGAACTAAATTTTACGAAGGAAATGTTTATTAATTTTAAAACAGAGATAATATTATAGTTTAACTCTGTTGGATTAAATTATGCCGAGTTTAATCACATGTATATTTATATTTGGCAGCATACGTACAAATAATATGATACTTTTACTTCTGAATATCATTTTATTTATACATAAATTTCATCAGCTAAATTTAATAAGTCAACAGCAATTACTTAATATTAAATTTACAATTCATAAGAAGTAAAATTCAGTTATTTTTAATTAATATATTTCACTTAAAACTTGTCGTATTACAGTTCCTTTTAAATGTGTCCTTAGAACCACTAATAAAGTATTTCAGCTTAAAAATAAGTTCAAATAATTATTATAATAAGCTTTGTGTTACATGTAAAATCATTTAAAAATGTACCCAATAGTTTTTACTTGCACAGTATATCAATTTGTTTAAATGAATAAAATTTAAATAATACTAAGTATAATATAAGTTAATGTAATGTTTTTCTTTCTTTCAATAAATTACCAAATTTATTACAAAAATAAGTGACTAATTGAAATGAAGAAGTTATAATAAATAATACATTTTTATTTACAAAAACGTTGAAAATCTTATGCAGTATGCATTATATAAATTTTCAAATATCTATAACAAAGAAAATTTACCAACGCGTAGAACAAATGGATGTAGTAATTTTCTATTGATAAGTATGCTTCGATTGTGTGCATATGGCTGAGTTTAAAAGACTGGATAAAATGTTCAAAATTTAAAAAAAAAAAAACGATTTTCTATTACGTATAAGAATTAAGAAAACACCGTGTGCAACTGCAACATTATTTGAAACCAATTCTTGATACAGTTTAATATGAATGTTGATGTGCTGAAATTTTTGCACGGTTGTTGAATTATTCAGTTGTACAGATGTCTATATGCTTCATCTTCCATTAATCAATATGTCATGTTAATTGAAGAAGCGTTTTGGATACTTAAAAAAAAGACGAAAAAAAAAAGAATTCAACAAAAATAAATACACATGAACAAATTTATTGCTCATGAAATGTGATAATAATAACAAATTATAAAAAAAACGAATCTTACTTTTTTCAACAAGATTTCTTGACGTCGATAGTGAATTGCGATTCTTCTCACCTGATTTTTTACGCGATGTTTCAATAGTTTATTGAATTTAGCTAACATCGATTCTCATTCTTTCTCTTTTTCCTGTTCTACAGTTTCCCCTCGCCGATAATTCTATGACACCCTCCCATCTCACCCCACGCCCCTCCACCGGATATATTCCGGTCATTTCAACCAGTGTAGTTAATTTTAGTCAATGTGAACGATTCAATTATACAGAGTGATTCGGATAACGCCCCGTAAAATTTGAAGGAACGTTTAGAAGTTAAATTGAGTCGAAATGAAATTCAGAGGGTATTATTTTTATGTATAATCAATTTTAAATTGCGTACCGTCGAGTCAAATTTAGATTAAAGTTATCGTGTTTAACTTTGAAAAGTTCGCGGGCATTGTTTTGCAAGGATTATATTCTTCACGACTGATGAGATTTCGTTATGCTTCGTTGTTAAAATTGTATAATGTAATTTATAAAAGTATTATTTAAGGCAGGAATTGAAGACGTTAACTTGTAATATTATCGTATTGTCTTATTAAATCGAGGCACACATTTTTTGGCCGAGTGATAAATATACATTTAACCTGAGTCAGAAATATTGCAAAAATGAAAGAAAATATCGCAATTACGCAATACGATGAAGTTTAACATTATTCTGTTATTTATCGACCATCTTGAATTTTTTGCGATATTGTTATATGAGGTTCAAGTATTTTATCTTATTTTGTAATATTACTTCGGTAAATAAGATTATATCTAGAAAGCATATCATCTGCAGGAAAGACAAATATTTAAATATGCATTACAATTTTATATTTTATTAGATTGAAATAAACACTAATAAAAGTCTTATATCTTGTAAGTATATTTCGATTTACTGTTATAATACGATAATGTTTCGTATTTCATAAAATAAACTCGATTTTATTCTCAGCCGTAAAACTTGGATCATTTTGAACTTATGTATTTTTGATTTAAAATGAAAAGCTTGCAATTTCGAACTTTCGTTTGATTTTGTAATTTGCGGCTCTTTTTTGAAACATTTAGTACAATTTATAGACGTCAAAAATACAGGGTGTCTCGAAATAACTATTCGATCAAACGAACTGAATTAATGAATAAATCAATGCTTGTGTCACATGTATTATTTGTTGTATTAATATGATTTTTATATCTTATGTAAAACAGTGACACGAAAATTCATCGCACAGATTAAATTAACATACAAACATTATTCATACTTTATAAATAAATAACATTCTGTTTTACTTTAGATGTACACAGTAACGCTTTAATTTTATGATGAATAAAGTAAAACTAGATTGTACTAAATGAGTGTTGCATTTCACAAGTATTGGTGTTAAAAGAATTTTTACACGATTTTTAAAACAACGTTTACGTTAATTATTATATTGTAAAAATATCAAGTACTTTATCGTTGATATAAAACTATGAGAATCGTATTGTTTTATTTATTAATCCACCAACTATACTGTTGGGTAATATCTCCTAATAAAACAATTGACTTGTTTACTTTATAGATCTACTAAAAACATGTCTAACAACTGATTTTATCAATATATACCGTTTCGGTTAATTCCTCCCGTGTTATGAAATATCGTTTATTTTTGGCGTTTTATAATTCAATGACCGTGGATGCTGTTTTTCAGTAAAAACAAAAATCATATGGAAATACGAATACATTTAGATTTTGTAAAAACTCGTCGGTTAAAGTAATTCTTTCTCTCTCTCTTTTTTTCTTCTCCCCCCCCCCTCTCTTTTGTAAGTAAGAAGCATTAATTTACGCCGTGATGTGTGCTCCGGCTGACAAAGATTAATGTTAGGTTGTTGGTATATTTTTTACTTACTTAGGGGGCGTATCCCGGTACGCCCCATGGATCATTATACCCCGTTATTTTCTAATATTTGCAGATGAGAATTATTACACAATTATTACAAAATCGTGTTCGGATGAAATTAAGCATTGAACCGAGTTACTGGGTAAACACTAATAGACTTGTTTTTATTTTAAACGGATTAAACGCGGAGGAAAGTACAATTAATGGTCTTTTTTGTGCAATGCACGTTCAGAGAAAGCGTATCATTTTCTTTCAATTTTTACACGTGGAAATAGACGCGGGTATAATTTGTGCTTGGAAAATAACCATGCGAGATATCCAAGGCTAAAACGAAGGAAAAATATTCGACGAATAATAAACGTTTTGTAATTAATTAATACATTATTTATGTAATTAAATGTTTGAATGTCGATGAAATGAACAAAGCATGGGTTATAATAATTAAAAACAAAAAAAAAAGCACGATAAGAAATTCCATTATAATTAGCGCGTCACCTCGATAAGAAAAATGATAATATTTAAACTGCAAATTTTGTGAAACGTACAGATATTTCACTGTAATTTAAACGACAAAAATTTTGATGTTCGAATACGCGTTGGCAGGAACAGTTGTTGGTATAATTAATGATGGAGTATCGAGACGAATAATATTCCGCGATAGAAATATCCCAAGGTTTCGTTCTTGAAGCAGAGGAGAACACACAAAAGTATCGCGGACCTTCGTACGCGTGAGGTTAAACGGCTAGAACGATGATCGTTGTTTCGCGAAAATTGTCGGGTCCGTCCTTCGGTTGCGACCGAGCCAGAAAATGCGTATTAAATTACTCGTTTGCCGTATCGACGACATAATGAGCCGCGGATACGTTCATATTGATGTTGCCTGCAGATGGCGTGCAATTTAATGGCTAGACTAATTAAAGTGCAATTTGTTGGGAATTCGGATTTTTGCTTCGCGATGTGGGGCCATTACTGTTTATTATATCCTGACTTTTATTAGACTGAAAGGGCGGAGTTGTACTTTTTGTTGTTATTGATAACGCTCGATTACTGATCGGAGTAGGAGTAGGTTCGAACAATGAAGAGTATTTACCTAAAATGGTCTGGTGTATTTATATTAAATCGCTTACTGTTTTCAGATCGTATGTATCATTGAAAACGTTTGTTTAAATGTTACGAGATAACTCGAAGAAGGAGCATCGTTCATCTCAACTATCATACTTTTCATAGTGTGTTAACACTTAAGTGTTTCCAAAAAATGATGCGAAATCATACTTTAATTCGTTACTTTGCTTGTCTAATTTAAAATTCATAATATTGTTTATCTAATGTAAAGACAGAGATTTAGACACATTAATGTACAGAGTGTACACTCAGTTTTTATTTTTCATATTTTAAATATTACAAACTCCACAATGTTATTTTATTGCTTTATTATTGAACGTGGATATTTTATTTTGCGAGCCTCTTATTGCTTAAAGATGAAATTGAGGAAATGTTGCACGTTGCACATACATACATATATATAAATCTGGTTATTCGATGGTGCAAAAATGTATTAAAAGTTCTAAGCGCCAAGTTGGACGGTCGACTGACTCGATCCTGTTACAACGTCCTCGCGCCGCGTTTGACTCGAGGGGACATCTCACGTTGAACGTTATATATGTTGCACGAACGTATTTTTGATTGGATTTTTTCTGGTAGGATGCGCTTCGATAACGCCACTAGTGTCTAGCGATCGAGTCCCCGGGGAAAAGTGAAATCGACGAGCACAAAGTCGTCATTCCGGGAGGATGCTGCGATATACTTTAACACCGGCGAAACTTAAACGGATTCTTCCGAGCACTTTCAGATTTTATTGATCTATATTCGTGTTATTATGCTTATTTAAATGGCTCGAAAGTGTTTCCGTGGCGAATATCGGACAGTGAGCTGCTTTCAATTCATCAGACTGTTTATTTGTAAAAGATATGTTATAAAGTGCATACGTATTTTGAGTGATTCCCATTCTTTCACTAAAATAGGAAATAGTGAAATTATGACGTTTACTTATCGAAACATCATTTAACGTTTTCTTTAGTTTTCTTCTATCATATACATCGTGTTATCTTTCATTCCCTCACAAAACTTACATAGCTCGTTTTGAAAATGATTTTTACGTTTATTCGGGGTTTGTTTAACAAAAAAGGATGCAAATAAATATAGTAGATCAATGGTAAGTTCAGATACATTTAAATAGAAGAA
>JABFOX010003514.1:0-10266 GCA_022817665.1 Axea sp. ZL-2020
GAAGATTTGAGAACATATAACCTTATCTTAAAACACTTCTTCTAACCCAATCAAAAGCTCAGTTAATGGTGTGTTTGACTGTTCCTTGCACTCAATGGCAGAACTAAACGAAGCTTATGACACCAACGGCCTGTAATCATCTACAAACCTAAATTTCCTGAACCCCTGTGCTGCACACACACATGAAAAGCACGCGTCTGGTTAAAATATTTCACATTTTGTCATCTACTGTATCGAATCTCGCGGTACCATAAATTTCAGACTGCAAATATTCGAGATTTACAAACACAGGAAATATCTTCCTCGTTGGAAATAATTCGCCATCTCAGGAAAAAACCTAAATTCTATTAATTGTGATAAAAATTGCTAAACACAGGATTAACAATAAATTGATTCTTCAATCGTGTCCGTTCGTCGGTGGCTAACAAATTGTTTGATTTTTTTTTTTTTTTTTAGATTTGAAATTGAGTATTTACTCAACGGACCAAAATTATTCTTGTGCGAAATATTTTATTCAATGACGACATTTTGCGTCAGCGAAAAGAGTCACCAGCTAAACGCGTGTTCGGTATTAGCAAAGCGCAGGGTTACTCAGCGGGGAGATTAACATGGATGAAAATGCGAAAATAATTAATAAATGCACGATTCGCGAGATTCGCGCTTCCATCAGCATTGGGGTTTGTCGTTGTTTCATGCACCAGGTTGGATTTTTCAACAACGAGTGGTTACCCAATTTTCTGTTTTTCGAGTCAAAGCAACTTTCGCCGGATGGGAAGGGACTGGAAATAAAGTTGATGAAATTCGAGATCATTTTTAATTAAGATATAAAAAAACATCTGTTTCTTTAGCAGCATTAATTTCAATGTGTTCTCACTTGGTAATTTATACAGAGAAAATTCAAAGTCACGTACATTTATATCTCTGGTTTGCATAATCGTATATAAAGTTTTGTAATTTCAGTACAAGACGTGTAAAGTTGTACGCAGTTACGAATAAAGTTTTTAGTACGCCGGTATAAAAGGTATTTTTACAAAAAGCGATTGAATGGTTTGTTTATGAACTTGTTTCTATTTTCTATGAATCGTTATGCATAAAAAAAGATTCAATTATTTCCTTCAAGGAATAAAATGCTCCGCGGTAATGTTTAAACTTTTATGAGAATCGCGGTTATAAGATTATTAAATAAAATCAAGAGAAAAAGTAAGCGTTTGAATTATGGTCTCGGATAAAATAATCCGATTTCCTTGAAAGTTTACATTAATGTAACGTGTGAAGGAAATGTGAAATGCAAAAAACGAGGGAGGCACTGCAAAGGGCTTTGGCTTTAATAATTTTTCTTGCTGCGGCGTGTATTATTTAATATAAATACACGTGTTATTATAATTATTATTTAAATCAGCATTCGACATCGGAAACGTGTTAGCTTTCCTTTGACGATTGTTTAACGTTTGATGAAATAATGTTTAAAGGAGTGAAATTGTACTTGAAAAAATCAGTTGATTTCATGCAGGAATGATCAAAACATTAAGTTAATTAAAAGCTCCTTAAACGTTTCATAATGGCTTGTGCAAAGATTTATGAACGTTTCAAGATGTTTTTTGAGCAATCGGATGCATTATAGAATGGTTAATTAAAGTTATTTGTATAATCTAAGGATATCCCGATGGTTATTTAAATAAAAGTGTAAGTTTTTAATCTGGGTTTTAAACCTTGCAATTCCAGTGCAAAGTGAATTCTGCATGAATAATTATACGATGATTTTCTCTCGATATTATAAATACAGTTTTGATAATGTTATTACAAATATAGGAATATATGATTTGAAGTTGAAATTCATCAGATGAAATGTTACGAACGAGCAATCTTAAAGAATAAAAACTTGACGTGTATAAATCGTAATTTCGATAATTTGACATGCTGAAGAAATATTTTTGAATTTATTGTAACACCGAGTCGCGTTTATCACCGTATTTATTTCGATAGAGCTGACGTAGTTGTTGTTATTTAACGGAGGAAAAAAATCGAAGAATTATAAAATGAATGTTTTCGAATTAAAAGCAAACTCTTCTGAAATTATTTTCAACTCTGCAATAATCAGATGCTTCTCAAATATCTCGTTTCCTTGCTTATTACTTTTAAAGTATTAACTGCAGGTGCGAGCAATGAACGAGGGGAATTTTTATACTAACACGACTGCATTATATTCGTGTTAGTTTTGCATTACGAACGCACAATAATTTTTTTCTGCGTTGGTATTGCGACTAAGGTGTTGAAATTTCAACGAGATATAGGCTCAACGTTGAACGACAGACGATATTTGGTTCGCACGTGTAGCTTTAGAGAAAGAAGCGTGAATTATGCAACAAAGATGGCGCATGTATAACTCTGGTCCACTTGTGGAGAACAGCAAGATGTAGTGGAATTTTTGTGAGGTCGAGTGAAATGTAGAAAGAGAAGCGATTTTCATTTGTTTGGTCCCATGGAAAAATTCCGGACTTCTGTGAGAGTGCTCCTTCTAGGATGCACTATATCAATGATACTTTTTGATAATTTATCAAAGATAATTATAATGTGTGATAGTTTATGATAATCTGTCATAAACCATGATAGTATATGACAGTTTACAATTGTCTGTCATAGACTATTATGGCTTCTAATAGTTTGCAATAATATGCCATAGACTGTATTAGTCTGTGATAGTTTGGGATAGTCTGTCATAGTCTATTATAGACTGTGATATTTTAGAAGAGTCTGTGATACAGGTATGTTCGTTTCAAAATTATGATTCGTCACTATCATAATACGCGTTTCGTTACTCAAACACATAGTGAGAATTCGTATGTGCCAGTGCGCCACGTAGCGACTAACGTTGTACTCCCTGATTGGGGCAGTTCCTAAACTAATCGATAAGTACGAGGCCATTTGATGAATGTACAACAAACAATGTCACAAGTTGTAACAAATGAAAAATAATCGATTAATAAATCCCATCGTAATATTTAGAATCTTATGAATAAGACGAGCAATTTGAAACTTTGAAAAAGTAACAAATAACATAAACATGAAAATTATAGTGTTAGTTATGTTGGAACCTGAAACAAGCACTAATAAAATGTATCGCATTTCGGTTGGAAAGAACATCTGCCATCTATTTTAAGTGTATAAATAATTTACTCGGTTTTACACGAATAATGTAAAAGTAATCAAACCTTAAAGCCGATGCTGCACAATACTTTGCATTCTTCTAACATTCGCGTTTCGAAATCATTTCAAACAGTTTAAAACTAAGACACAAAAATCAGCAATATTTTGTCTGAAAAATTACACAAAAGTGCATGTTGTTGTTAACAATTCATTAAAATACATTTATATGCTGAAATGTAAACATGTTATACAACAAAATTTGTTGAACTTTCTGTACAACATAAATGTAATTTTATCCATAATTTATAATTACAACGATGAAACTGTATTTTAAAAATGTCGATATCCAAAGGTAAAAAGTAGTTATCTCGCATTCTTTGAAACCATCATTCATATCATGTCTCGGAACACTGCAACTGAGATAGTCAATTGCTGTTTTCTTGATGCACTTTGTATCGTGTATGCACCTTGCGGTGCAGCATTGGTCGGATCTTTTTGTTCATCGCATGCTCACATTTGTGTGTAAATATATTCAAACGAATAACGCCATGTTATAAATAATTGTAAAATTGCAATTCAAGTGTAACATTATATTGATGTTGGAAATTACCACAGATAACTAAGCAGCGCAGTTTGCTTTGAATTTGGCAAGGAACTGGATACGAAAATTGAAAAAGTGCTCGGTGTGGCGTCTGACGAGATATTCTTGTTGTGGGAAAAAAGTGTACAATTTTGGAAAGTCGTTATAAGCAGTGCGTAACAACAAATACGCGGAATCGGCGGACACAATTTTTTACCAGACGAAATTATTTTTGCGACGAAGAGCGTCCTCCTGTGGTTCACGTTGAATTTGCGTATTTCCACTTTTAATATATACGTGGATTCCACAAACTCAGTGCAAATTTCCGCTCTAATTCCACATAGACTCAACGAACGAAGAGATAATTTAAACCTGTACCCGTTTAAATTTCGCGCGAAAATTCCGTTACATTGATTTCCACGTTTAACTGCCTTAAAGACCGTGTGCTTGTAATGACCGTGTACACAATGAAAGCTGGACGCGTGCTAATCATCCGCTTGTATTTTCCCGAGTGTTTTATTATTTTCGAATAATTTCTGTTTAAACGAAAGACAGAACTTTGAATTTTTCACTCGATATTTTTCTTACCACGTTTTTGAAACTACTTTTAAAACCAGCACATCGGAGGTAGGAGTCGTGATAAAATTCCTGTACTTGTTTTAATGAGAATTCTACCAGCGTTCAATTAAAAATTCACATTTGATAAAATATTTAAATTAATTATTTCAACGAGCATTATAATATAATTTTTCTTCCCCTCGTCGTAGAATGTGGCCAAGTTCATGAATAAATGTTCTTTTTCATAATAAATAAAAGTGTAATTATCAAGCAGACCTTGCTTCAAATATTCCAAACGTCAACATGTCAAAGATTAATTAAAATATATTAAATATATAACGTGTAATTAAAACGAGTACAACTCGACAGAAAAAACTAACTGTTATTAACGGAGATAAAATTTAAATAATTAACATTCTTATCGTGGATTTAACATTTTTTTAAGAAATTATTTTAAGAAAGTGCAATTATTATTTGCAGAATTTAATAATAATGACGTGCGCACAAAAGCTGAAGATTTGCAAAAAGTTTATTAAACGACTGAGCAAATTAATAATGTTGTAAATGTTCTGCGGCTTTACATTTTAAAGATTTGAGATCGATATACTGCATTTTGAGTGAGCAATCGTTTGAGTGAGCAATCGTTTGAGTGAGCAATCGTTTGAGTAAGTAATAGTTTGAGTGAGCAATGATTTGAGTGTAACTTACAGAGATATGCTTGACGTCTACAGCATCAGACCTAATACCGTCGGATTTCCATTCGTGTGGTCTAGATTTCTGTGAACAGAGAATTATAAAATTGGTACCACAATACGAGAAATGTGTTGAGAAAACTGGGGACATGTAAAAAAACAGACGAAAGTTATGAGCTGATTCATGCATTTGCCTATTAAATTCTAGGAAAAAAAATTATGCATTAAAAATCATTAAACAATTAATTGTAAAAGAATCAGTAAATTTAATGACATATCATGAAATGTTCATTATTTTGAATTAACTGACTATATTATCCATGATTGATATATGAACTCGTATGTAAAATATGATTTGATGCTTCACCGTATCAGAAAATCAATTCTCACAATCGTCGCTGATTTAATATGAATAAATAGCATGTAATATTCTCGCAATAACTCAAGCTCAATAAGCATTACTACGAAGAAGCGCTGTTACAAGATGTGGGATTAATGCTGACGGATAACTTCGAGACAATGTTGTCACTCAATGTGGAGTTTGCGTTGCAGTTTGACTTCCGTTCTACAGTAGCTCAGTGAAGAAGTACAATGTCAGTGATGATCTGATTACGGGTAGATTTATTTTTGTAACTTCAGAACGATAAATTCAATGCATGGTGATGATCCAGGGTGGATCGATATGAGATTAAACGTTGATTTTGCATTGGATATCATCGTTGCTTTGATATACAAAATTGATATTCGTCCAATGTCACCGTTCCACATTGGATGTCATCATCGTAGCGACAGTTACATCTGGCATAAGTGCCAAATTTGGTACCAATTTCATTGACAGATGGTACCAATTTCCACTGAAATTTGATTCCGATTTTTACTGAAAAAACGAGTCTTACAGTGAAAAAAACAAATATGTTTTAATTATGATGCTATTTACACGATATAGTTAATGTCGATTAAAATAATACAGTTTCAAAAAAGGGTGTTTGCATATTTTACATGTCACACCAATGATAATCCATTGAAAAGGAATCGAAAGGAAGATCGCGAAAGAAGGAAATGAAGAGAAGAACGAGGCATCCGAAAGGTTCTTCTGAAATACATTTATTTTCATTCAACCGTTTTTGATCCTCTTTTCAATTTCTCTTCCTTTTGTACGTCTTAAATTATTTCATTTTCGAAAAATGCAACTTATTGTAGTTTCCAGCCCCTTTAAATTTTGCTTTAAACATTTTGAGGTTGCAGATTTCAACACGGGTTTGATGTTTGGAGGAATTTCATTTAACGATACAAGAATTCATTTCTTTTTCAAAGATTAAATACAAAAGAAGAGAATGTTCTTGTAAAAATACCTCCCTCGAACTGCTGAAAGTAGCGATTCATTTATTTCATATTTATGCGAAATAACGATATCACGTGTACGCAATAGTTTTGCTGATCTTAAATCTTTTATGCAACAAAATTATTTTACAACAATTTCATGTAAATGCGATAACGCAGTGAACGTTGATAAAACACGTAGTCCATTTTCTTGAATCGCACCAAAGATTCGATCATATGAAATTACTTTACGAATTGTAACCGCGCAATGTAGCCCGCATGTAAAAGTCAATTACGCGCAATTCCCGCGACAAACAGCGCGGTTTAATCCTGCGATTTATTTTTCACCCTCAAAAATATAACTTTCATTTAAAACCATCCTTTTCTTTCGGCACTGTACAAAAGCAAATTACTCAAATGTATTAAAAGATTCATTACGAATATTCAAATAGTCGTGCACTAATTTCACGCATTCATTCGTGCTCCACACGCAAGCGATTCTTTTTTGCCGTGCCGCAAATATAAGTAAATAATCAGATTTACAATTAAATTAAGATTAAACTCAGTTTCATATTTTATATTTGTAATTAACATCGGGGAAAATGAACGAGAGATAAATAACGTTCCGTTCATAAGCTCATGCAAAAGTAATTTCGCCGAAAATTTATTCCTCAAATTAATTGCGTTTTAATAAATTTTGAAATTTTATTCCACTTCAACAGCCTTAATGCTCAACATTTTGCAATTTTATTCAATTCGTTCGGAAATTTGTCTTCGAAGCAGTAAAGAAACATTGCATCGAATTAACTTTTAATTTTTCATTCAAATTTACCGAGTGGTGCATTTTGCAGCAAAAGTCCAAAAACTGGAGAAGAAAAATGGAAAATGTAAACCTATTGGAATGTTTGGTTTCAATGAAATTAGTTCATCCGCGTTAAACTCTCCTAGCAAAACCGAATTATGAAACACGTGGAATTTCGCAGTGCAAATTCTGGATAATTCCCAATTAAAAACACGACGTGAAAAAATATGCGCGAGACTCGAACGTAATACCTCCCCGTCATCCGTCGCGAAGCTCTAATCGCTAAACATCTGCGACACTCGGTGCTCGCTTGTACAGTATTTCTGACTTGTTTGTGTCGGAATATCTCGTCCCTAATAAGCCATTAATACTTGCAATACCCCATCTGAAATTTCGAATTCGTCCCCGCACTTGTGGGGGACCATAACTTTCATACATACAGATCCCCGAATAATGTGGGACTTTTTTCATATTAGAGATATGCCGAGTTGAAACAAATGCCTTGTACACAGGGAAGACTGAGGCATCTAACAGGTAGTTATTTTTAAAAGCACCCGGAGTTGCACTGAAGTAGTAATTAGAGCGTTTGACTAATGAGGGGGATGTATCACTTGAAGGAGGCAGTCTAGCAGTCGTCTGGCAATAATCCGATGAATTTTCGCCAGACTGCCGGGCTGTTTTTTCCATTCGAGTACGCTCAGGTTTTCGCCAGATCTTACTCTGAAATTTTCATTGCAATGACAAATGGTTTCATGGTCCTTTCAAACATCCAGCCTTCTCTGCGCACAGAAGAATTCTTCCCTTGAATTTGAACTCGAAATCAACAAGTTTTTCCCTTGAATTTGAACTTGAAATCAACAACAGTTTTTCCCTTGAATTTAAACTCAAAATCAACATCGCAGTTTTTTTAACCGTGCTGTAATAAAATTATTCAACAAATTGGTTGGATTTTGAACCAAAAAGTCAAATTTAACGACGACTTGAAAAGGGGTTTTGCTCATAATAATTGCCATAGAACAGTTAAATTGCATAGAAATGTTCAAAAGGTCCGTTGAGAGGAATGATTTTTGGAAATCACTTTTGAAATTGCTGCAACGTTTTGTCCGCTACTTTCAGAGAAATAGTATGAAACACAATTGAATAAGAACGTGTTTACTTTTTAGACGGAAATAAACAAAAATATCGAAACCAACACGAAGGGAAGTTTGTTTACTTCTGCATCGTTGCTTTGCAATGTTAATTCACAGTTGCAAACGCATCACTTTAATTCTTCAATCGTTGCTGGGCTTTTGCAAAACAAATTTTACAATTTCAAATTTGAAATTAAACGGCGCTGAAAAATATATCACCAGCGAAGTTCGCTTCGTTTAAATTTTACTTCGCGTACTTCGCGTACTTCGAACGGTTTGTGGAATTCATTTTCTTTCGTCTTCTTTGTTGAACAACTTAATCAGCCAATTTTCTGTTTCTTAATTAAACAATTCATCCGGACGCAACGTAAACACTCGCCAAGAATTTGGTCGCGACTAACACATTCAATTTGACCCGCGGAATTACTTTCCGCGCACAAATTTCATAATGCTAGAAAGAAAATCGAAATATGTTGTTTGTATTTGAAATCGTACCATGGGATGCCGCGTTATTTTGTACGGATGCAGCGTTTCTACGCGTTATCAAACGAACGGTCATTTCCCTTCTCGTTTTTTCCCTCGAAAAGTCCTCCTTGCGATACTTCTTTTCCCGGACGCAACGTTTGCTTCGTGCTGCGTTGCACCGTTCAAATATGGGTTACACAGGAATTGCGAATGCATCGCAGCGCTTAATTTAACGAGCCCAGACATTTTCATCCGGATTCCTTCGGAATCCCACCCCGGCCAAGCGGCTTTCGGCCGGAATAAAGTCTAAGAGTTATTAGCGTGAGGGATTGTTTATTCCAATTAGACATTTTCAGTTGACTCCAACAAATGTTTACTTTAAGGGTAAACGAGTGTTTATTTGGAATAAAAAATTGGAATGCGCGGAATCTGGTGAGCAGCGGCTCTGTGGGGGAGAGGGGGGTACAGGGAAAAAGGAAGCAATTTTTCCGGAATAGGATAAATGCGTTTTCGCACAGAGA
Source organism: Axea sp. ZL-2020 (assembly GCA_022817665.1). Classification (NCBI taxonomy): domain Eukaryota; kingdom Metazoa; phylum Arthropoda; class Insecta; order Hymenoptera; family Scelionidae; genus Axea; species Axea sp. ZL-2020. Next base: position 9,213 of record JABFOX010003514.1, read on the forward strand.
TTAATGAAAGGGACCAGCGGAGGCTTGTGTCGCTTTTCGCAAGATGGGAATTTAGAAAGTGTTTCTCCCCAAGTGGGACGAGGGACGTTCCGTTTCATCTATTTCGTTACACGCGCGTTTTTTCATTCCCCACAAAGCATTGTTCCACTGGCCTTAATTATGCGCCAGGATAAGAGGAACAATGGCAGAAGTAACGGTTCGTGAAATGTACGAACAAAGTGATAGAAACTGCAGCGGGGGTGCAACTGCAACGGAGGTGCAACTGCAGCATGCAGGCGTGCGTTTGTTTTAATGGTTTTAATCAGCGCAACTTTGCGATAATCTCGAGCAAATTTCGTCGATGCGAAACGCAACTGTTTTTGATTTCCTAACGGGGTTGTCATTTTTTCAAAGTCATTACCGTATTACCCCCTATTGATTTTTCGAAAGGTCGCACGTGGTGCGCAAAACGTCGATTCGCTTCCCGAAAATCGACGTGTTCCCAAGAAATCGTCGTCCGAACGATTGCAAACGGTGCAAAATGGGTTAATGTTATGCCGTACCGTCGGTTGAAGAATTCATATCAGCGTCAAAAGAATAAGAAAGGACGAACGAGACCGAAGCACGTTCCCCATAAGAACAAGGAAGAATCTCCGCTAAGAATCTAAAGTCGATCGTCGCTGTTTTACGTGTTTGTCGCAGCCCCGAGTCCGGGTGCGGTGCGGCGACGGCGTCAACATCGCGAGACACCGCGTCTGTGCGAGTTTGAGAATAAATCGCAAAAAAGGAGCATCCGTGGTTCAATACGAGTCCAAATTTCAACGTTTCGTATCGTTTTTTCACTTTTACTGTCAATTAAATTGGTCGCGCTGAAACTGCAAAGGAATTTCGGTTGGTAAAATTCATTGAGAATGATTTTTCGTTTTGTGGATAGTTCGGGACAAAATCCGTCTTCCTGAACGATACGCATTATTATTTGACGACTTATCAATAATGCTTCGTTAATAAGTACAAATACCTGTGTCAAAATAACAGAAATTCTGAGGAAACTTTTATGTAATAAAGCTTTACTTAC
>JABFOX010003515.1:0-10265 GCA_022817665.1 Axea sp. ZL-2020
TTGCAAGCAAATTGCGGCAGATTTATCAAGGCAACTGTAAATGCCATATGTACCCAATATTTTTCAGGTCTGCACCAAATTTATAAATAAAATTGAAGTCGGACGTTGAGCGGCGCCGGTGTTCAAAACTGCGTTTGCGTGGCGCGCTCGCGCTGTTCATGTGTCCCTCATATGCGATAATTTTGCAGGAGAGCAGTGTCCTGCTCGCGGTCGGTACGCCACTTCGACTACTGTGCCCCTCATAACTCAATAAGGGTATGAGCAAACAGTTCGAATAGTCAGTTCAGCTATAAGAGCTGTACGAGGAGGAATTTCTCTTACGGTATATACGAGAAACTCACTTTTGCCCATGTATGGTTTCGTTTCAGTTCAATGCTTTTAGCTTAAATTGATTTTTTCTTTGATTTTTTTATTATTCTCATTACTTCCACGGATTTTTTTTCTTTTCTTCTTTTCAAATTTACAGTTTAATGACGGCATCACAACACGAAGAACTGCCGTCCCTTTTGTTCGTCAGAGTGTGATGCGAAATAATTTCTCTTTTTACCTGTGGATTTGTGTGATTGATTAATTTTTTGTATTCAAATACGATCAACACGATTATCTGCAGTTAAATTCATACATAAGATTTATATGCGTTTGGTATTGGTATTAAAACAAAATCATAAAATTAGTGAATCAAAATTCCTAATACTACAAATTACAAGAACTTAAAAGAAATTGTTATGAAGAATATGTTTTATGGACCTTATGGAGATTGATGTATGGAAAATGAACAATATTAAAATTGCTTTCCGAAACCCTTTATTTCCAAAATTATGTAAACGAAAGTGGTTGCTCACAATATTGTCGAAAAATGAATGATATTTCTTAGAAAAAATCAAATAAATTTACAGTCGATTATTGATACGGTTTTCCTTATTGTTCCAAATTATTGATGGTATTTAATGTAGACATTTCATCACATATCAAATCAGATAATGATATATAATTCATGAAAAAATAAAAGCTTTTGGAGAAGTTGGGTCGGAAGAAACACATTAACGCATATTATTTAAACTTTTACAGGAAAAATGTCATGTTACAATATATCCAACAATTTAATTAGAAAATAAAGAAAGTATAATATTTTGTGATTGTTTTAATAAAGATGAAATACGATCTGCTTTAGAGCGAAAAACTATGTTAATGAACTAATTTGAATTCGGTAAAAAAGAGTCACAAGTTAGCTTGCTTTAGTCGAGTAAGATCGAGCTGACTCACCTAAGCCCCAAGCATTTGCAACCTTGAACCAGTTCATTTTGAAGCACATCTATAAAGTTTTACTAGATTTAAGATACAAATTTTAACAAGTAATTAAAATACGTAAATATTCGAGGGATATCTGAATATATTACAGCGAATCATAAAAGGAAAATCTAAATAAATTAAATACAAGTATTTTTATGAAAGAGACTCTTGAAACATCTTCTAGGTATCTATCTCTGCTAATTATTGACTAAAAGTCTGCCCAAAATCCACCAAAGCGATACCAAAATTAAGAAATATGTTTTGTTAAAAAACTTTTATGAAGTTTATGAAGTTTTATGAAGTTTAAGAAATTAAAGTAAATACAATAAAATAGTACGTATAAAAGTTGGATAATAAATTTATAAATATTATGTACTGCACTATTTTAAATATTTGTTATATAATCATTAATGTATGACTTTTGTCTTTGTTTTATAATTAAATGTAATTTAAAGTCTTTTGAAGCTATTTTTAAAAAATGAAATTTTTTTTACCAAATCAGATTTTGTTATATTAATTACTGCATGATTATGCAAATTATTTTGTAATTTAAATTTGTAACTCTACAAGGGTTAATAGGAAAAATCAAATAAAATATCACATCATTTTTGAATAATAATGTATACTATCCTTCTACGTAATACTTAAACAATAAGACAACAATAATAATTCCATATTTACAATATCTTCTTTCACAATGGTGATAAATATTACCGTAATTTTGTCTGCATTCAACGTATAATATTAGTCGATGCGTTCACACCGCAGACTTAAAAAACAGTAAACTTATAACATTTCGAAGTAGAACTTATTGTTAATTGTGTTTCAAAATATATTATGATTTATTTTCTTATAATTATCCTCACTTTTGAAAACACTGCATTTTACGAAATTTCAATTTCACTTATATTAGCTCACAAAAGCCGTGTCAAGCGATCAACAAGTAAACACGAGATATCGGTACTTAAGTATTGCCTGTGCTTATTTGCAACGTTATTGACAATGCACATCGATCTTAACTACCACTCATTACAATGACAAATTATAGGCAGATTGGTTGTGTGTAATGTGTGAGTACAAAAATATTGCTTCTGTCTCAGTCAATCGTTATTTAAAATACGATTCTTCACCAAAAGCTAATTCTTGTTTTAGTTCCATACCAGCTGGAAAAATATATGCATTTGAACTAGTTTCGTAAAGGATCAAGACTCTCCAACGAAAAATCATCTGTTCCTGTTGCAAGTCCTCTACTAAAGCCATCCTAAAAGTACATAAGTTAAAGCACATTAATATGAAATTAAACGATGCAATTATAATTGAGTGAACATTAAAACAAGTTATTTTACTCATCTTTTTGTGAAATACAATTGATTTTAATCATATAAATAAACTTTTCGTGACATTTTTCTCCGTTGTTATATTTTAGTTATATCAGATCTTGTAATGATTATGCAAGTAACTAATAATGTATACATATAATTAATAATATATAACTATAACAATAATAAATTATCCAATCAAAGAATTATATTAATATTTATAGCGTTTGATAATAAATATATTTATATATTTCAAATGATATAATTTAATAAAAATAAGTTTACAAAATACAACAATTAAGTTAAATTTAATTTATTTGAATCTAAATTTCTTTAAATCGGTATTCAATTACACTTTTAGTAAAAATACCTTCATTTCTAAAAACTTTTTATCCAGAATTCCAATGGCATTTTCATAATCCTGTTGACTGTAATTTGGTGTTGTTGATGAACCAAATTCACCCATTTCAAACGGATCGTTAAAATCATTTTTACCAAAAGGCATTGTATTAAATGGCACACTGCCAAACAAATCTTCCTTCACACCATTTTGACGCCTCGAATCTTTTGCCTTTGGAGGTGGTGCCACTATAAATTTGTATTAAATATTTAATTTATTATGTACATTCCATTATTATTTTTTATTACTTTCTTTTCTCTTTTAAAATCAATGATAATTAAAATTAAAATTCTATAAACAATGTTAATAGTCTCATCTTTTAATCCTACTGAATAATTAAAAATCAAGATCTCTTAAGTTATTTTAATTTAACAACGTCTTACATAATGGTGGTGTGGTTGCTACACCGTTTGATTGAGAAAAGAAATTAGAACTCGAAGATGTCTGATTGTTCGTGATAAGACTGTTGCCGGTTCGATGACCATTAGAAGCACTTTCGTAAGCTCTGGGATTAAAGTCTTCGTCTTCTTTTTCAAAATCATCCATCAGCAGATCTTCAAGTTTTGTGTTGGATGATGATGTCGTTACCGGAGTAGAATCTCTGCAATTCAGTTTTCATTTACATTATTATGTTAAATAGTGTCATTATTATTATTATTATTACACATATAAATACACAATATTCAATTACTATTTAAATAATTTTTTATTTTTTATTTTTATTATATACATATATTATAATTAATATAAGTAATTAACAATAAAATATAGACATTAATTGTTTATACATAATTTCAATGACGTTTCGGATCTGAATTGATCCTTTATCAAGTAAAATCTCACATCATTAAAGATGTGTCTCACATTATAAAGACGCGACATCTTTAATAATATGAGGTTTTACTTAATAAGAGATCAATTCAACAAGATACGTCGTTGAAATTATATATAAATAATTAATAAGTCTGTCTTTTTTCGTCAATCGATACTTATATTAATATTTTACATCATTAATTAACTTTTATTCATATTAAATATTGTTTGACTAGGCTTTTAATAATATTTTATATTACCCCATGAAATCATCATCGAAAGTTTTCTCGAAACTCCTAGGTGGTACTGGAGGTGGTTGCGTTCCATTTGCTGCAGTTCCATTAATATCGCTATTAGAGCTTAGTGTTTTGTCAGTGCCATTGACTTGCAATTGTTCATTATTCGTCTTATTTGACGAAGACAAGTCAGGTACGTGTAAAATATCTGGCAAATTGTACTGCAGTAAATATGAAGAGATATCCGCCTAAAATGGTCAAAATTCTTATATATATATAATATTCTACAAATATAATTCTTTATATTTATAAAGTTCTACAAGTATAATTCTTGATATTTCACCATGTAGTGTATTGTCTTATTTTTCCTAAAAATTAGTCAAAATTTAACTTAAATTCTAATAAAAATATTTAAAAATAAATTTTTCTTTTTCCAAACATCACAATTTTATATAATTTATTGAATTATTGTACAATGATAAAAAGAAAAGCATAATACTAACCGATCCTTTTATGGTTGCTATATCTTGTAACCGCTGCCTGTAAACATTATTTTCGTGTTCCAGGCGTTTAATTTTTTGTTGCAGAACTATGCAACGTCTTTGGGCTTCCAGGTCTTTACCTGACGTCTCTAAAAATCTACGATGAGCAAGATGGAAAGCCTGACCTATGGTCAAGGTCAATTCTTCGGCAAGCTTATCACTAACAAAAACAAAACACGTGTGTTTGTCCGTGTCCTCTTCCTTCGCGATGAAACTAAAGAATTTCTTTTCGCTCTTATCATCGGCGCAATAGGAAATCCGATGCAAAGGATATTGGTGTAAAATTCGCTGCAAAGTTATCGCATTAACAATGAATGACTGACGAAGCCTCAGATACCAGTAATCGTTATAATTTCTTGCTTGTCTTACCTTCGGTGATGTTTTTGTCTTAGGTTCTTGAATGGCTACTCCATCAATGCTTATAGTGAGCTCAACTTTGGGTATCTTTGTGCCTTCGCTTTTCTTAATTTGCTGATTAAACTTTAATTTGCAAATCGCATCCTTCACGACTTCAATACCTTTGGGTTGATCAACTTCAGTGCTGCCCAAATACTGAAATAAGAAATACAGATTTATTTCAGAAAAACTATTTGAAATAAAATATCAAGTTTTTACACAAATATTTAAACAAGAAATGAAAGTGTTTCTCAAATGCATATTTGAATTCAGTTTACTCAACATTTATTGTAAAGCTTAAATAAAACATGTAGTCAATTTTTTCAAATCATTTGTATAAGTTGTGTTCAAATTGCAATTAAATAAAGGCTTGATATCGTGCCTTTTTATGGTAGAATTGGTGTATTTAAATTTACCAGTGTATTATTTTGTAGAAATTTTAACGTTATTAGAACTCGATTTGTGTGAAAGTAGATAAAAGAAAAAAATCACGACCTCGCGTGACTTAGTAGTCAAGGTGATGCTGCATCGCAAGGAAAGTCGTATTGCTACTCGTTTGTGGAGCGCAGACTTTTGACTTTCTGCCAGCAGCTAAGAAATTGTTGTTTTTGTATTAATGCGCGTCTAACATTTTTTCCTCGTTATTTTTATGTTGCTTTTCATTTCAGCTAAAAAGTAAATTATTGCAAAAAGAAATATATATATTGTCGTAAAAAGGCAATATATTTAAGTGATTTTAAAAATTTAACGTAAAATAGTTTGATGTAAATTTTTTGAAAAATAGAAAAACAATGAAATAAATAATTTGATATAATATAAATTTATAATTAATATTAAATATTATATGAAAATACATTTATATTAAAACGTAACATTTACAAAATTAGAGTAAAAATTATGTTATTAATTAAAAATCTATTTAATATTAGTAAATTTTTATTAGTGGTAATCTAAGTTTTAATATGAAAGAATGGCGTTAATTTTATTGCTATACAAAAGATAATTAAACAATTTTAACGATATCATTTAATATTAATAACAATTCATATATTGTATCAAACAATATTTTTAAAAAAGTGATCGTTAATTACAAGAGGAGTTTTTGGAGTACTTAAAATAATTTAATTCTTAAATTTAATCATGTGATAATTTATTTTTACAGTAATCAAATGATATAAGAAATGAGAAATCCTGTCGTAATAATAGAAATGAGAAATATTTAATTGACTCATTGTTTTGATTGCACGTTTAATATAAACTACATAATATGTAATATTTTATTTTTAAATGTATCTATGGTTATATAAAAAAAGTACTATTGCCGTAATTATTTAACCGTTTCCTTATATGTAAGTATTACATATAAATATAGCATTATATATACTTCGACTGAAGTATTAAAAGTTTTTATAAGAAAAGAAAATACCATGAATCGTTAAAGTTTTTTAGTAAACGAAACATGAAATGTTTCGATAAATGTTTAATTACTTGTGCTAATTTTTAAAATATTACATGAAAAGCCATAAGGAATGATACGGAATTAATGTTGGTTAAAAAAACCATTCATTATGTAGGGTTGATTTCATATTTTGTCGAGCAGTGTTTTCATACGTTAATTACTAAATTACACCTTTTATATTAAAACTAATGTTTTTCCGTATATATAATAAAAATAGCCATTATTAAGCAAGTGCTTATTATTACCACTTTTTGTAATAATATTTTTCCTGAAATTAAATAATTCAATACAAATATTACGGTTTCAAAAAATTGCTGTATAAAACATAAAATTAAATCTTAATAATGGCTGATATGATTATTTTCATTCTTTCGCATTCCTGATATTTCGCAATTTATCCATGGCAAAAATTAATGCGTGCTTTTCTTATTTTTAAAAGTTCTATAACACCTGGTATCATGGTAATGTACTATTAATTCTAATTTTTCTAATGTTGTTTGTCAACTATTCTATTACAATTGTTAATATTAAACACTTAATAACTCATTAACTAGCCTGTGATCGTAGTAATATAGACACGTAAATAATAAACAATCGAATCAATACTTAAAAAACAATTTCCATAAAATACATGTTTTTTTTAAATATTTTTAAACAATCGAATCAATACTTAAAAAATTGTTTCCATAAAATATGTTTTTTTTAAACCTGTAATCATTGTTAAAACATAATTATATTAAAGCAACTATTAGAATTTAATACATATTTACATGTAAATTTAGTATAATTTTAACGATGTTATAAGAATTTAAACACATTTACATGTAAATTTAGTATAAGCATTATGTATTTTTACATATAAATTATTTATTTAAATAGATTTAAATTCAACAAATACACACAGTATATTTAAATTTATTGATGGTAACATTGTTTTGCTTGAAGTTAGCAAATTATAATTCTTATCTAACTATTATGATATTGCAAAACAAACACACGTGCCACTTTCGCACGTGAGTTATGTACTGCAATGTCATAAGTAAACAAAGGTGCAAAATCAATTTGCAGATGATTAAATACAATTTTGTCAAATTAATACAATGATTAATTAATATAAACCATAATTATAAATAAGTTGAATTCTTGTCATTTATGCTAAACTACATAATTGTCTGTGTCATAAAAGAAGTAGAACTGAAAACAAGATATTGAATGGCAAGATACATGAGAAATCAAACGTTTTTATCATGAACACAAGCATAAATTGTATAAAATGTTGAGAAACGAATTAAGTTCAGAATTAGCAACTAAGAAAGTTTATCAACTCACGTACATTAAAATTATGGCAGAAAACATGTTTTACCATCACGAAACAATCGTGAAATTCATGATACAAGTCCAAAAAAGGAAAGACGTTTTAAATAGAAAATTTTCTATGAAAGGATTTATTGAATATTGACCAACACAGAGTCGTATCGTGTGAAAACACACGATTATTCTTTAAAATGTATTAACAAACATTTGTTCAAATCTTATTCGCGAACAAAATCTTGTTATTAGTACAATCATTTGATATATCAAGCGGAATAAATTTTTACTTCGTTAATTAAACTTTACGATTTGTGTGCAGCGAACACGAGAAAAATATCTAACGTTTAATATCTTCTAAAAACTTTTATTTTTGTAAGATACTATTATCATTTTGTTTTTTAACAAAATTTACGCTAAAAAAATACTTGATTTTTACAACGTTTCATAATGTTTCATAAAAATGTGAGATTTTATAAAAATAAAACTGTTTTAGGAGTAAATAGACTAAAACATATTTTTTTAGAACTAAATATTTAATCAATTTTATTAAATAATGTTATTTATATGAATTTAATTTTAAAACTAACAATATGTATTTTTAAGAGCCAAAAATTGAATAGCATTAATAAATTAAAAAACAGGTTCCGTCATTTCATAAATTACAAAATAAACATAACTACAGTCAAACTTCAATTTAATATCTCACGATTTAGTTGTAGCACCGAGGAGAATTTTCCTCTCTTTATGTCATTGCATACACGTCTTCACTCTCCATAATAATGTCGTGTACCAGCGTCAATTGTTTGTACGGCGAAAAAACAGCTGATAAGAGAGTCTCGTATAATCAGCAACGCCAAGAAAGGAATCGTTAAAGGTGTAGTTTAAACCTAACTCACTTTTGGAGCAACTGTGCTCGCTACTATTACTAAAGATTCTTCTTTAAATGATGTAGCTAAATTATAAGATTGCTTCTACTGCGCAAATATAACATTTCATAAAATCTTTTTTTGTACTTAAACAAACATAAATTGACAGCAATATTCATTTTCTTAGGTACACATTTTATAAACTAATTTATATCAAAAGTAAAGAAATTGAAAGTTTAATTAATGCGAGATATATCGAAGTCTAAGATATTTTCGTGCATGTCGCAATTCGCACATACTCTTTTATCCGCGAAAGAAGCACGTGTGACCGAACTTTATCATATATATTCTCACGAATATTTCTATTTACTTAAATGTACGATGCCATTGCTCATCGCATACAGCTGAAACAAAAATAACATTTTATCGTGGTTTATTTATAATGTGAGGTGAAATGTTAACTACCATCAATTTCATTTTCACCAAATCTCACTTTAGTTTGAGTTTTAAAATGTTTACTTTAATATACTTCTTCAAATAAAAATTTATATATCAAGTAAACATTCTATTCAGATGTTTGATACGAAACATAGAAAATAATGAATTTAAAACAATATTGCAATGTTACAATAAACTTTTTTACTGCAACTTATTAACGTTGTGAAATTATTCGTAATGTGATTTGAAATAAATTTGGAGTTGTTTGCAACCAGACGAGTATCTTAACATTTTCCTATACGCTGGTTGTATGCACATGTGAAAAGAAAACAGAATACATATGCGGGCATGCGTCATGTTGCAGTTCTCAGAATATTGTGAATCTATACGTCGACATATTTCGTAATGCCCAATTAGTTTACTCTCCTATTCATCAAGAAACAATACATAATAACTTGTAGCTGTGTAGAAAAATGAAAACCATTTTTACGATGCATAATTTGCTGTGAAGTCGGAGTAGTTTCGGAAAGTAAAAAAAATGTTTCGCATGACAATATTCAATCCAAATAACTCTAATGGTCATCAACGAAAAGAAGAAAATCAAACTCGATAATTTTATCTGGTTATTTTGAAGTCGTGAACTTATAAAATGAAAGAACCAAACGGCCCAGCATCTTTGTTCATTGCAACATTCTTTATTTCTAAGAAATTATTTAATTGTGCGTTATATAATTTTGAATATATCTATAAACAATTTTTAATTAATGCATTGGCTCGTGAAAATAATCAACACACGCAGAATTTCCGCATCATTATTTTATTCTCAGAAATTGAAAATTTATGCACGCAGAAGAAAATTTTTTTCTTCGTTTCGTGCACCGGCGTTAATTACGTCTCATCAATAAATTTTGTAAAAGTTTTATTTGGCATTCGCAATACGAAATCACACGATTAAACGGCGTGTCACAGATTAATGCTCCATAAATAGGTTTCGAAATGTTTCACGTTACAATAGTTAGCGAATCCAGTTCGTTAAATTAAAATTACGATGAACAAAACCTTGAAATTATAATCGACAACTACGATTTTTCTGGTTGTGAGCAACTGAACATTTGTATACTGAATAGAATGTTAAACAGTTTTTTTTTGTTTTTTTTCTATAGGAAATTCTTTCATCCACAGCGCGTTTATTAAA
>JABFOX010003516.1:0-10265 GCA_022817665.1 Axea sp. ZL-2020
AGAAATTCAACTGAAAGTGACGCATTTCCATTGTGCCTTTTCATAGTTTAATTTTCAATTTCGTATTAACACGTAAGAGTCATATCATATAAAGAGGCGGCACTACTTTTTCGACATACTTTTCATTCTGAATTGTTCCATTTTTATTATAATGTACCGTCGTATTGTCAAGGACAGCACTACTTTTCTATTGATATTTTCATTATTTATTTCGGTCTCAAATCGCTATACCAATACCCATATGTCGAAGAGAATAGTGATACACTTCTACGGATTTTCGATACTATAACAAATTCATCATTTCAGATATTTATTTCTAAATTTACAATGTAGTACTACTGGATTATATTATTTATAATATATTCATATTATTTTGTACTCATAAAAAATATTTGATCATGTGAATCCAAAGAATAATATAGTCGAAATTTTGTTTAAGAAATTGGACAGAAATCGTTTGTTTATCAAATTTATTAAATGCTTTTTCACATTCATCATTCTTAATAAAGTAAAACAAATGATTGATTAAAAGTATGAATGATGAATGCATGTTTAGTTCGTACATTATACGTGTACATTATATCACGTTGTATTTTCAAAATACATTTTAAAAATAATATTTTATAAAATAAGAACTTCATGTACAAGCATGCACAAGCCCAAATATTATTGAAACTTTATTCTGTTCATATTAAAATGGATTATATTTTATATTAGACAAAAGAAAGTTTAGAGTAATATCAGTTACAATTACAGGGATCGGAATTGTATTTTTTAAAAAACTTATTTAACTCAAAATATATCTTTACCAGTTTAAAACAGAGTAAAAAATCACATCATATTTTATTAAAATTTTGATTTGTTAAATCGTAAAAGAAAACGAATATCGTAAACAATGGAATAATTCACACAACATACAAGACGCATTAAATTATTTAATGGCCATTCGTAGATTTTTACGCGTGTACCAAATTTGCATTACAGTTGATCCGACTAACGAGTCGCTTATAAGTGAATAAATATCATTCATCATGGGGTATTTCCGTTGTTTACATAATATACCAACGTTTTATGAACCAGTATCTGTTTAAAGGATCTCAGGGTATTATAATGATTCATTCTTCGAGATCGTGGTATTATCACTGTTTTTCATGACTGGGTTGATAAATGTTGATAACCTATTTCGCACGTAATCTCGCTGTTGTTTAACACGTTGTATAATGACCTGCAAAATCCTGGAGGAAAAAAGCTGTAGCGTATCTTGGATTTGTAATATACTGGAAAAGTCGTGTAACTTTATATTCTCCTTAACTGATTTTTTCGCTTCATACTTTGCTGTGGTGTAAAATAATAGAACATAATACTCAAAGATATATGTGTAATAATTATACAGCAAGAAACATTAGTATTGCTCTTAGTTTCATTTTCATGTAATTATATTATATGTAATTAATACAATTTGTCATTAAACTCGTAGATTTATTTATAACTCATTAAAGGAAATTTTATATTGCTCCTAAAGTCGAGTGACATAAAATTCCTAATGTTCAGAATCACTGACCATGCTTTATATAATTGTGTTGGTAGACATTTTGAGAGATTCACCTTGTAAACTATACTACCACAATACAAACAGTAGTACACGTCAACCAGTGATTTTCAAATGTAACCACGAATATATGCATGCAGTTTCTGTATATATTGTACAACAATTTTAGAAGATTTTTTTAATCAAATGTATCAGTGGCATTGTACAACCACTTTACGAAGTTTCATTCAATTTTAATTAAGTCAGTTAAAATGTTTTACTGAAGGAATTCAAACTATTTAGGAACTACGGTCAGTGACCTTGTTGTTTTGACAAATGACGTTCAAATGGAGTCACGTCAAACAAATCACTGTGATCGGCTTACGGTCATTGACAAATACTCATGTCTAAAAATGTCTTTAAAAAATCATTTGAATTTGATTAACATAAAACATTTCAAAACAAACAGAAAATTCATTTTTAAAAAACATTAACGAAAAGATTAAATAATAGTTCATCATGAATTGGACGCTTCAGATATTGTTTATGTAAGGCGTGAAATTTATGTATAATTCATATCTTTGTTTATTTTTCGAAATGTTAAACAAAAGCGATATATTGTTATATTTAATATGCTATAAATGTTTATAATAAAATAAAAATACGCAAATATTTTGTAGTGCTTTTTCTTCTTCATTTTTATTTATTTATTTTATGTAATACATTATGTAATCGAACTTATAATAATTTTTAAAAGTGGTATGCAAAAAGAAAGTTGAACGAAACTGACCAAGTTAAATTATAATAATGAAACAAATTGCGAGATATGATAATAAATCAGAAATAGTGAGTAAAGAACAATTATAACAAACATAAATTAAAAAATACACATAAAATTATTATATTCTTCTTACAATATTTTATTGGTATTTCATTTATATTGCACATTTAGCATTTTAATTGTTTTCAAAGATTAAAAATGGTATCATGATTACGTTATACGTCATAATTGTTCTGAAAGTCTGAAAACGAATAAGTTTATTATCCATGAGACTAATAGTATTTTGTACATTTCTTTAAATCCGTATATTAAACATGAAAAATCCATAATTAATTTATATTGAATAACAATTGCATCGATTTTTTAATTCGAAGTTTATGCATTTTTTACAGCTATAAAAACTATTGAATCTATATTATTAATTTGCGAATATTATATTAAATTATAAGATGGATTTAATAACGTAAAGAAATAAAAGCAAATTGATTTTGGTTGATTTTATGATTTTTCCACATACATAAACACTTAATGGATATAGCTGAAACTTTGATCGTAGTCTAGTAAAAGATGGCACTTATTTAAAGGAACTCTGTTTTTGTGCTACGATGGCCATGTCTTGGATTTTCTTAATTCAACTCAGTAAATGAGAAGGAATAATTTTGTAAAAAAATTGTATGATTTTATATGTACTATAATTTTATGATTATCCATTATTATTGATTGAATATATTTTAAGAGATTAACATTGGTCATACAATTCAGCTATATTGATTAGAACAACAAAAACAACATCCGCAATGACAAATAAATTTTAAAAAATTGGAATTATGTTTTATGATAAATAAAAAATAAAAGCACGTTATTTATTATAAATGCGTTATTTTGAAAAGGAGTTTTCTTTGGATGATTATGTCATGATTTGAAATAATAAAATGTACACGGATTGAATAATAAAATTATAATTTCAAGGAATAATATTTGTTTATGATTTTCTAAGATAGTTTAATACTTCAAATAATATATTATTTGCCAATAATGATTGCAAAGTAGCTTTGCTAATTTCATTATGTTGTAGAATTTGATATGTAATCTATGTTTCGTAAATTATTGTGTTAGTGTATTAATTAAAAAGTACTTAAATTTAAAATAACTTTGAATATTTTATAACGACAGTTACGTAATTATAATTCAATTAAGTACAAGAACGCCAGAGCTTAGTGGAATTGCACATTATTCATACCCATTTGAAACTAGTTTCTATATAATTTTTTTCAGAGAACTTGATGCTTATAACATTACCACCGTTTATGTCAATTTTTTTTGCAGAATTATAATACCGAGTATTATTAATGAGTCTCAATTTAATATAGATGTACCGAGAAGCATGTTTAAGATTAATTTTGTCAATTAAAAAGTTATTGAACGGTCATAATGCGTTATAATGCAGTTTAAGAAATTTTATTTTTAAATGTTTTGTATTTCTCCGGAATTTAGACGCGTGTTACATAAAAAATATAACGATTTGAAGTATCATTTTGTAATATATTTAATTTATTATAATACAATAATTAAATATTTTAATATAAGGTAATTATACTCATATTGATTAGCCATAAAGTAATTTTAAAAGTTATATTTTAACGGTTCTTATTAACATTATAGTTCAATCAATAAAACGTAATGTCTTTATTAATATCACACATTATTTAATTAGAATTCAATGTATAGTTATAGGATAATAATTACTTTACCTGGTAAATTTGAAACTAAATTTAAATACGAAAATTTTATTATTAAGAAGTAATATTTATTTTACGTCATATTACTAAATTAAATTGTAGAATTGAATACAATGGAACGTTTATAAATATTTATTTTTAATTAGATTACAACGTTTCAGTTGTTTATTCATAAAAACAAATATTTTCTTTTAATTTTATGGAAATATATAATTTTTATACTTTTATTTGAAAAATTGTGGTGAAGTTTAATTATTTGTAACAGAATAAAACGTTACTTTAATTTAATTGAGCACTTGTTGTCAAATTCAATATTTACAACAAATTTACTTCTTTTGTCTATTAAGCAAATAGTTTTATACCTTTATACTACAATTAATAAAAGAATAAGTTAAAGAAAATGCTATTACAAATATAAAATTCATACATTCTATATATTTAAAAAAATCAACATTACAGTTTTATTATTGAATTCTTATATTTAATATGGTATGAAATTTAGTTGCGACAGTTCATAGCCTGTAATTTGAATTGAAGTTTCATCTAAAACGAGCTAAAAGTTTGTCGTAAGTGATTCATTTTTACTATGTTTTTCATATTAAAAAACATAACAAACCTAAATAAATACTTAAAAAAAAATGACATCTAAAGATAGTAATCTACTTGAACAATGATGATGAATTAAGTAATGGTTTTTTAAATGACAATTCGTATCTAAAGGGCTAAATTAAAAAAATGTCATTATCTCTTTGGTGAAAACACGTTGCGTAATGTTATCGTTAAAATTGTATGATATGGCTTTGTTGATTTATTTATATCGTGCATACGTATAATTTTTTTTTTTTCGGTGCAGAAAATAAGCAATTTTTACAATTTATATTTCTCTGTATATAGTTACATGTAAGCATATCAGGAAAATTTGTATTTGTAAGAAACGTATCATGCATTATATGGAAATAAATTTGTTTGAGTAAAACTTAGATACTTTTACACATATATTGGAAAAATGGCGATAAATTATGGTAAAAGCAAAACAATAAAACTTTATATAATAATTTTTCAGAGTAGAAAAATTGATACGAAGCTACAAGGTAATTGATGACTCCAATGTAACTATTGTTCAGCTGCTACCTCTGTGGCATTCGAAACCACTTCACATACATACACATATGTTCTCGTACATATATCTATCCAAAGAAAATGGACGCGCGATGCATCCGCGGGATTCTTTATGAACGCATTTGGTATGCAGAGCGTAGTGCCGGTCGACTGTGCAGTCGTAGTGCAAAACTGTAATATTATTGCTGGTTTATTGTCGGGGCTTGTTTAAAAACTTGGAACGCAAAAAAGAATGTAACTGAGACGAGAGTCGCGACGAAAGTGGGACGGGAATAATAGAAAAGTTACGCGTCGAAACGGCGCACGAGTTACGTAGGCTCCAGGATCGCGTTTTATTCACCCAGTCCATTTATTGTTCGAACTTAATGGAGACCTCATTGTCTCCGGGAGACGCCAGTCCGTGAACTTTGCAGTCTTTTAATTAGCGAGTTAATGGCCTACGCGCGCTGCGAAGGTTATTATTTTATTATTTATTCTGGATAGAGCGGCAGAAATCTTGTCGAAGAATGCGCGATGTTCTTTAAAAAAAGTATGTTTCGCTATAAAAAGGAGCTGTAATAAAAAAATTCTTTTTTACTGAAAAAAACATTCGGAAAAGCAAAATTAATTAAAACGATATTGTATTATAATACTTTGGTTTATATTTGTAATTTTGATAAATTCTATAGAAAAGTATCACATTATTACTCCTACTTATTTTCAGTTTTCAATTGGTTTGTTCGTGTCATAAGTTTAAATGTAATTAATTGTGTTAGAATTAATAACACATCTATGCTATATTGCCATTTAAAATTATAATAAAGTTTGAAGTGTTACAGTGAAAGGCAATCAATATTTAAAAAACAAAATTTTTCTAACGCAAATTTGCGCAAATGTGATTTTAATTTAATGCATTATATCAGTTCAGTTTACGATTATAATTGTGTGATGTTCAAAATCGTGCTATTAATTCTTTTAATTGATGTTTGTTTTAAATAATTAAGATAAATTATTTAAACTATTAGCTTTTTTAATTGTGTAGTATTATATATATGTATCTGATTCCCATGATACACATTCTTTTTCTTTCGAATTTTGTATTTTAATTTACGCAACGTTTAAGAATATAATGCTCTTGAGAGTATTCGAACTGCTTTATTATATAAGAGCGTGTAAAATAACTGATTGATCTGTAAATGAACATTGTACTTTTATGATTACAAGTATAATCTCTCTTTTCAATTTAATTTGCAATGCAATCACTCATCAATGGAAACAATTCATTGTTTCACATTATTGAAGGGCGGAATTGAACTTACTATATCAATTGGATTTACTTTATGTAGCTTGCATTTTTGTTATTGTTTTTAAAATATTTCCATTTGATTGGGTGGCCATGCGAAGGAATCACAGGTTTATTGAAAGTCAAAAATTCTTCGCATTATGTAATGTCAAAATTATTTCAATGAAACATTTACAACTCATGAGAAAGCGATACTTTTAGTAGAATAATCAAGCGATAATGGCATATAATTTTATATTACAAAAGAATGGGATTACATATCATTTCAGAATATTTTATGATGCTGTCTAAAATAATACTAAACTTTTGCTCTTATCAGTTTCTTTTATGCTGCTATTTTAAATGAATTCGAAATATACATGATTTCTTATTTCCTTCGTTTGATCGTCTCAATATAATCATAACTGGATTGATACCAAACCGTGTTACTTCTACACTAATATATGTAGTAATAATAATCTAAAATAAATTGTTTCAGCAATTTTAATGCACAGACCTGGAAAAAGGAAAAAAAGATGTTAAAATGAAATTTTGTAATCAGGTTTTAATTCAAAATAACTGTATATCTAGGTATACAGGTGCAATTGTTTCTCCATGGTGGCGTTATTGCCAAAACTACCTCGTGGTACGAAGGGTGTAGAAAATTTGATTTTAGAGAAAAATAATAAACATCTCATGATTTAAAAAATCTACTGTCTCACAAAAAGAGCTGACACATAAACATTTTTCAACTATTACTTTTCACTATGAAAAAACCTATATTGTGTTAAAAAACGGTGTTTTACATTATCAGGCTTTGCACCAAACGTATTCGAATATGTCAGTGAAGTGAACAATGACATTGATCGGCATTGTAAATTATTTCATGATGTTTCATAATTATTTTTGGAAATATTAATATCGATAATTATTTATATAGCGGTTAATAGTAAAAAGTTTTTCATTATAACACGATTTTACCATTGTATTAGTTTTTGTATCAACAATAATTCATCCATTTCATAAATATCAAAACATTTTTTTCATTTTTAAAGCATGTTATTTTGTAGTCATATAGTGTAGTATCTTATTTTTTAATTTTTTCGAATTTTAGAGATATTAGTATTATAAACATGGCTGCTCGAAACAATATTTTAATGTTTCTGTTTCTTCTAATTATTTTAAATTATATATTTATTAAATTTAATTTAAAATAATTAAAAATAACGAAGTTTTGTACTTCGGTAGTAAATTTGGCAGTTTAATCGAAATTTTAAATGTTCTATTATTTTCAGTAAAATACACCTTCTTTACAGGTTTTTAAAATATATAGAAGCAAGAATATTAGATGAGTATTTTTAGACTAATTTTAGTATATAGTATTAAAATTTGATTGTTTTATTAAGCAACAATATACTTCCATTAAAAATAAACACCAATTTCTTGATTCTCATATGTCTTCTTTATAAATTTTAATTATTAATGATACTTGTTATTCATATAAATTATTTTTATTGCTTCTTTTTTTTTTTTTTTTTTTTTTTTTTTTTTTTTTTTTTTTTTTTTTTTTTCCTTTTAATTCACGAACAAACGTTAAAATGAAAACATGCATGATATTCGAATTCGTTTGTTAACTGAAGCGATACGTTGGGATTATGATACAGTTGGAGTTATACGAAAAACGATTTGCCTTTCAGTATTTGAATTGATAAAATATATCAGTTTAATTGGACAGATGATTGCATAATTATAACATTTTATCAGTTGAACGATTATTGGTCGTCCTTTGAACAAATGGGTGTATTTACACGGCGCGTATTTCTGGTTTGGGTTTTCGTCATATACCCCTTTTGGAATCCGATAAATGTAGAAAACTATTTCCAATGTAAATCGATCCTGCTCGATCTTAAATTCTTGACACCGCCACAGCTATTTAACGAGTTTCCTTTAAAAAAGGATTGTTCGTATTTTTACAGGCGGATTATAGTTTACAAGAAAAAGAGCAAGTTTGCATCGTTAATAGATATTCCTTCGCACAATAGAATTATACAAGTTACGGAAATGGCGGAAGTTGCGAAATAGCAGAAAAAGTAGCAGTGTGATTAACTGAGTTGATATGCGATTGAATTATGCAATGTGCTCGATGTCTTACATTCATGCATAGTGATAACTGTAATTGCATTAGGACTAGTACGTTACAGACATTCATGAGTTTGCGAACTAGTTTTTATGCACGTTAGTTAAATTAAGAATTACTATAACAATACCGTTACAGATGTAAGTTATGACGTGGGTTATTCAAATAGATATTATCGAGTAAAATAAAATCTGTTGCTTTTCGTTCTTATTTGTATGCATTGTGCATTGATGGGATTTATAAAATAAAAGATGGAAACTTTATGTATTTCGCGCACAGTTCTTAACATGTTTGAGAAATGCAAATAATTTATTGGACATGTGTATGTTATTACATATTACAACAAAATAAAGTTTGAGGATATAATCATTTTTAACGTTAAAATAATACGATTAAACTGTATTGAAATTGTATGTTTCTTAATGAATTTACAACCAATTCAATTAGAGTGATAAGAAGCATAATTTTATTTACTCCCTATAATTTTTTATTGTGATTTTTAAATTGAAGATGCTTAGGTCGTGCTTAAAGACCAGAGAAACTGTAATTATTCGGCATTTTACGTTTTCTTCGAGTATACAGATCAATGATTTACATCATAATGAATATTATGATATTCTGAATGAATGAATATTTTAATAATTAAATGAATAATGGCAGCATTCCGGTATGTCTTAAATACTTATTACATTCAATGTAGATTTATGTGTATATTTTTTAATGTACAAATGTACACATTTTCTATCGCTGTTTTTTTTTTTCAGTTTATAACTTGGATTTGCTTGAAATAAGATTAAAATTACGTACGAAATTATTTATTGAAACGTCATTTCAAAGTGATAAAATTGTCATGAATTAATCTATATACATATAAATTAATATATAATACTTATGTATACTTATGTATAATACGTAAATATTATATATTAATTTATATGTATATAGATTAATTCATTTCACAAAAATAAGTGTATTAAAGATAATTAATTTATATAAAAATATTACATAAAACGTTTGCATGTTGCATGTGTTAGAGAGAAACTGAAGCTGTGTATGAGTTTGCAACCTATTGTGTGCATTTTGTAACGATTGCCACCATCCCGGGTGAGCAACACGATCATTTATTTCGTTTTAAAAATTATAATCATTCTTGCAGTGAAACACGAGACAAAATAATTTCCATTGTTGTATAATTAAATAGTAAACATTTGTTATTTTTCGTGCAATATGAAGAAGAAACATTTTTAAACGGTAAATAGTTTGGTGATTCAGCAATTCCGTGAATCTTTACGATATCCATTGACTGATATTTGTACAACTAAATACGCTGTTGTTTTGAATGAAATATAATGCAAGTATAACTTTGTGATTATTTTATGCAATTTTTGTCAAAGTGATTTCACAATGAGAGACCGCTGTGTAAAAGGCCATTAATGAGAATTGCCCAAAAGCAATACAAGGTTAGCGAAGGCTACTCACTGGCGAATCTGGGATCATTGGTGGTCGGCGGAGCCGGCGCGTACCAAGGATGATGATGCGAAGACACGGCGTGCGAGCGCATAGGATCCGCGGCGGTGGCTCCGCCGCCAACCCCAGGTCCAGCATGATGATAGGGCGACAGTTCGGCCGCGCAGTACTGATACTGCGAGGTGAGCTGCATAGACGCGTAAGGATTACTCATAGCACTCATGCCACCACCA
>JABFOX010003517.1:0-10264 GCA_022817665.1 Axea sp. ZL-2020
ATAATTGAAATCCTTATTCATGTGTTGGTAGAAACATTCTTCTGTAAACAAAAAATTGTTATTTAAAGGGGAAACGAATAACATTTTTGTTTTAAGAATTATGATGCAAATTGTGCACTGTAATATAACACGTTAAATAATAATGGATCTATCCGAGCATGGCATGAAAATTTTATTAACTGAAAATCCTAGCAAGGGTCCTTTTAGTGTTCTAAGGCGTTTCCAGATTACGTTAAAGTGGACGCCCAGCAAAGACAATTAGTCATTTATGAAACCATAAGTGGAACCGCAAATCGACCTCTCGGTCCCCGAACGGAAGCAATGGGCGGGGGTGTGACGTTAGTACGAGCGCGTTATCTCAAAATTATTAATCATATTGCAACGCGCGCGAAAACGGGCGACCCACGTTCGGGCTCCATAGACTTATCTGACACCTTAATCAATTCTAAGTTATTAATTATGGTGCCCCTAGCCTTTTGGCACCGGCGTCTATAACCATCGCGACTATTGTCTGCGATCCACAATGCGGTGTCAACACGACCGTACTCGTATTTTCCGGTTACGATCATTAATAATTATTTAACACTGAGATACTTTCTTTTAACGACCTGCGACACCTCATCGATATTATCCTTGTTCTCTGCGAAAAACTGCTTTCCTCTCACCATGTCTTCAATTGTACTGTTAAGATGAAAACATTTCTTATGAGTTATAGTCTTTAAAAATTACAAAATAAACATATTTCAAAACAAATCGGACATCAATCTCTCTTCAAGATATGCCTATCAATTATGGTTTGCAAGAGAAAACTCAAATCTTCCTCAAGGCCCGAATTTAATAATGCCACAAATAAAATTATTCTTTTATTTAAAAAATGCAAATTTCTATTACATGATTTTAATTAAATAATTATTCTTAAATTATATTATTGTATTGCACACTATTACATATTATTGTTATTTAAATAAATTCAGAGTTCAAAAATATTGTAATTTTTAAATTTTAGTGTTAAGAAAAGAGTTTCAATTTTATATTACAATATAATCTAATGCAATACAATAGAATACAATGAAACCCTAAATTAAAAGAAATTATGTTTTTCCATCTACTTATTATCATTTTCTCTTAAGTAATACGATTAAATACTTTTTAAAGATTTTTAGTTTTATTAATTACAGCTGAGTAAATTGTTAATTGTATATATATAATTTCATTTAAACACGCCTCAAAATTAATTTAGATGTATTATAAATGGATTTAACATGAATTTTTGTGCATAAATTAACATTAAGATGAATAAAAGCTTTAATGAGCACAGTTTTCTGTATTCATTAATACCATTCAATTATATATTTTTAAATTTACATGATAATACATTGTTAAAAAAAATAAACCGTAAAACTAACATGATGTAGAATATCACAGCTTATCATAGTCAAATCTGAGATTCGCTCTTTCCGATAAGAGAAAAGCCGTCAGAAACGGGATTGAGCGATAATCTATGCAAATACCTAATCCTTTAGAAAAGCCAGCTGAACGACGTTGACAGATTATGTGTACTCGCATCAGACAAATGACCGCTTTCTATGTCATTTGTTTTCAACGAAAATTAGAGCCGTGCTTTACTCAATCAATTAGTAGATACAGAGAAGAAAAAATACCAATCTAAACAATAAACATATTTAAAAATAAAGGAGACATCAGGCTCTTTAAGATATGCCAATGAATTATTGCTTATAAGACAATACTCATATTCTCCGCAAGGCTCGAAAAATTAATCACGTTGGTAACAATAGTAGGATTCCAAAACATCAACCATGAATTAAGAAATACTTTAGCGCTTTTCAGTGTTTAAAAGGACAGTTTCTCGAACATAAATTCATTCAAATTTTTATGTTCGAAAAAGTACACAATATAATACTTTATTGTACTATTATAATTTTGTAGATTATATGTAATGTAGATTTTAAATAATTTATTGAACGAAGATAGATTTTAATTAATCGCTATATTAAATATGAAATTTAATATTTTATAAATAAAAATGAGAAATATAAATAAGCAATTCTTTAAAATAATTCAATTTATAGTAAAGACTATTTTGTAATTCTACTGAAATTAATTCATGATTAATTAAAAATAATTTAATTATACTATGATTTTAATGATGGTAATTATTGAAACAAAGCAAGGAAATATTTTATCAGAATTCAGACATACGTTCAGTCAAAATCGTAAAATCTCCGAATCTCATTTCAGGGATTTCCACCCTCAACTCTTCTTCAAGTCGCATATGTGACGTGACACCCGTGTAATCCGTGCAAAGAGTTGATCCCAATTTGGTCAAGCGTCTGTTTAGTAAACATGTTGGATTAAAGTACGATCCTATTACCGTATCAATCCATATTTTTTACATTAATTGCATCCAAATACAAAAACTGAGGTTGAATTTTAAATGCAAACTCCATCAGTTTACAAGATAATATGATTTTTATAAAGAAATTAGCACAATTAAAAGCGTTTCATTGTTTTAGCAATTCGAAATACAGTTTGTGGTAACTGTCATATTTGTCATATTTATCATGCTTATAATATTTATTCTACTAAGCAACGCAGAGTTAAGTAAAACAGAATTGACCGAAATTAAGGATTTCAACAGGAAAACCGAATTGCATTTCACTTCGTGTAAAACTCGCAGACGAAGTAAGACGAAACATTATTAAGACAGGGTCTTCAGCGGGTCGATGTATCATTCTCCGCCAGGTCGTTAGGCGGTTTCAATTAGTTTTCCCTAGTGCCTGCTGTTCGTCCTCCCGCTGGTCTGGGAACCTAACCGTAATCGCACAGACCAGTTTTTTCTGATAATTAGGAAAAGCTCGTTAATGCGCGTGAGATATCCAACCTCCTTCCTATGTTATACGTTTTTTCATTTTTTTTTTTTTCTTTTTGATCAATTGTAAACTTGTAGAGAATACAAATGATGTGGTTAATTAAATTAAATTGTATCCATTATTCATTATAATATTTAATAGTTTTAATATTGCAATTAATTATTTTGAGTTAACTTCGTTCTATGACAAAAGTTAACATTAGCGACATCTAAAGGATACCAAAGATTATTACAATGAACTAAATTTATATTACTTCTTAATAAAAACAAAGGGCAATTCAATAAAACGTATATATTTTCATGCTTTTTAGACTTACCGAATGAAGCGTCGCCACGAATCGAAGAAATTTTTTTCTATGATATAAAGTTTTTCATTCGTCTCATAATCAGTAACATGTCGTTTCTTTAGATTGTACAGGTTGATCAACGATTCTCTTTGTTTCTTAGCGTTAATTTTGTCATCCTCTCTTAGTCTTTGAGCAGATTCTAGTTTTGCCTAAAACAAAATTAAATGACTACTTAATACTTTGTAACTAATTATATTTTCTTCTGTTGGTAAAACAGTAATTCCTCTTATCATCTTCTGATCATTAATACTTAAAATACTATCATATATCAATAAAAATTATACACAAAATATATTCACAAACATAAATGTTTTTTTTTTAACTGAAATTTCTCTTTCGTATAAAAGTATATAGATTTTCTTTATATAATATAAAAAATATCAATTTCTTGGACATTGTTTTTTTTTTGTTTTTTTGTTTTTTTGTTTTATTTTTGTAATTAGTAATAAAATATAAAATGTATTAAATAATTAAATCGTACGTTTATTATTATTATTAGATTCCACTTCATACTTAATAGCCAAATTTAAAATAACATTTCATGCAAAAATATACATGAAAACAAATGTATACAATAATTTTTCTTTAAATATCTTTGTTACTTGCTTTTCTCTCTCATTTTTAAATTTTATATTTCTAAAATAATATTAAAGAAGAAATTAAGTAATACAAATATTTACTTCACATTCTGGACAAGCAGGCGTGTTATAAGGATATTGTTTTGAATCAGGAAAATATTTGCAAAGTATCTCCCATACTTCCTGAGGTACTACTCTTCTCCTCGATAATGGAGTACTTAAATTGTTGTGTTCACAAAGAAGATCTTCATTAAAATTAATAATATTGTTATCTTCACTTTCTTCAGGATCTTTTTGCGTATTATCAGTATCCTTTGTTAAATTATCAGGATCTGTGGATGTATGATTGGATTCTTTTGAGGCACTTTCGGAATCCTTCATAGACTCATCCATTGTTTGGTCCGTCTTCTCATCTGAAGAATCATGATCATCTAGACTAATTTGAGTTTGCATTTCATCGTTAAAACTTTCTGTTGCAAGTCTACGCCAAGAATATAACGAATCCGTTCCAATAATATAGCAACTATCATTTCTATAAAAAATAATATAATTGATCATTCAAAAATAAATATCAAGTTAACATTACAAACTGGTTTATTTAGAAATATTTCAATATTCAAAATGATTTAATATGGACAAATTAAATTATTAAATATAAAATTGTAGAGTAAATGTATAACAAGTATAATTTGTCAATTTTTTACTATTAAAAAAACCTCACATATTTACTTGATAAAATTATTACTTACGCTTCTTTAAAATTGCGAAGCAATTCGTTAATTTTCTTATGATCTCGTTCAAGATCCTTTTTAAATCTTAAATATATACACCTACGTTTAACACAAATTTCACACAAAGAATTATGATCCAGTTTCAAAGGGCAACCATACTCTTGAAAAAGCAATTCTGCACTTGAAATAGGAAGACACTTAACACGATTAATTTTCAATGGATCAAGTTTGTGATGTGAACAAATATATTTTGAATTGTCAATCGGTGGTATTTTAACTGCTGATGTTTGAACATTTAACCATTTCGATAACCAGTCCGTTGGCACCCACTGATATTCATTATAATCCTCTGAGAGTTTTATTATATCATAAAATTGTAATACTAATTCTCGTTTTTTATTTTGATCTTCAATTTCTTGTTGCTAGAAAAATTAATTCGTAAATATTAATGTAATTAAATCGTCAGTTAAAAACAATGATATATACCTTTTTTGCTTGAACATCTAATAAACTGAGTTCGTATCTAATATTTTCTTGTTTTATAATTTTACGTAAGCCTTTACAAACTTCCCACCTTTCAAATTCCATCTAACAACATAATTTATTGTTATTATTATTATTATTATTATTATTATTATTGTCGTTGTTGTTATTATCATTGTCATCACCATCATCACCTCTTCATAATATATCAAATGAAAAATAATATTTTACCTCTTCTATAGCATCCTGTTTGCCGCAACTCATTGCTCTGTGCGCATCCCCATTTAACACTTTATATTCGTTAAAGTCATCTATCATACTTTCATGTTCTGCAATAAATGTTGATTTTGTTAATATGGCAAATTAAATATAAGTAATTTATTTTAATTAATAATATTTATTTTTGATGTAATCCACAAAAAATAATAGTCATTTATAATTTGTATCGTTATTTGTGTATTCGATTAATATGATATAAAGCAATATATGAATACAACTGTATTACCTTCTTTCTATTAACTTTTATGAGTTCTTTATTGTAAGGAATTAGACATACATGTTGAAGTATTGTATATAAAATAAAATAAAATAAATAAACAATAAACTAAAAAATTAGTAAATAATTGTTAAATAATTATAATTTATTTATAAACACAGTATCCGTATTCACCATGTAAATTCCATTTATTAATACTAAATTAATGTTTATTAAATATAAAAAACAAATATCTCTTGTTAATAATATTATTAAAAATAAACTATTTTTAAACAATAAAATTATTTAAATTGTGTACATACCTTCAATTTTATCTATTTTACTAGAATCTTGTTTAAACTTTTTTGGACTGCAAGTTAGACCAGGTGCTGGTAATTTGCCATCATTTGTAACTTTTCGTTTTCCCTTGCGTAATAAATCCATCACTTCTTTCACATTATCACTTTTACAAGTATACGAAGACATATTTTCATTTCCTACTCTTTTGTACACTAACATATAAGCTGTATTTGAAGAGATGAAGCCTTTTGGGACTTTACCGCGTTTTGTCGACTTTGAATCCTCTGTAATCATAAGCATGTAATCAATGAAAAATAAGAAAGGCCCTATTCAATAGGTGTTAAATATAGAATAAAAATTTAAATTACCAGCAGTTTCATCTTCCATTCGTTTGTGATTAATCTTCTCAACTTTGTCATCGCTGAACTGATACCACTCTCCTACTGAATTACAAATATTGGCACTGTAATGACCCGAGTTAGCATGTGGACCTTTATGACTCAATACAGCTACTAAATTGTATACATGCGTCTGAGCAGGACATCTCAGATATTCAGACATATCAAGCACTTCAGGAAATTGAATGAAAGAATTAAGTTTCTTTTTCTGGTTGCTTGATCTATAAAAATAAATGTTCACATTCATTAATATAATATAAAAGTACCTTAAGAATAAAATTGTTTATTATAGAATATATTTATATTTAAATGAAATTAAAATATGCATTTACCGATTAAAAACAAAACGAAGTAATTGAATATTTAAAGTATCTGGTAACGAATCTAATCTAATGGACCTCCTAGCATCTTTTTTATCATTACAATTTGTACAAAAGTACTGATTAGCTCCAGTTAATTTTTCTTCCGATAAATATTTTTGCAAAGCTTCTTTCAGTGTCGAAGCTAGTTGTAAATCCAATTCATAAAATGTAGTGGATGTTGGATGTTCAGTTCCACAAGTCATGCAGCTATTTAATTTGTAAGATTTATTAATAGCATTATTTTAAATTACCAACATTACAATTATTTATATATTATTTATATTATATAAAAAAAAGAATTGTTACCAATTAATATAACTGTATTTTCCTTGAGTGAGTTTCTGTAATGACTTTAAAAGATCACTGTTTGTTTGCAATTTCTCCTCAATATGACATAAAAGTAATTTAGAAAATTCTTGAGCATCTTGCTGAGTGGAAGTGTCAAGTGATAATGCAATAGCTAAATTGTATGGATCAAATCGTTTCTTATTTCCAAATTGCATCATAGCAAATACGAATTGTAACTGGCCAACCACAGTGGATGGATAGTAAGTTTGTTCTGTACTTTCTGCTTTTAATCTAGCTTCTTGCTCATCAGGATCTTCGTCAATGTTCCATTTATAAATTATGCGTCTAAAAATTAGTATTGTTGAAAATAATATTAAATGTGTTAGTTTTTAATATGAATATATTTTTATATATATTATTTGTGTATATATGAGTATATGTTCATTATTATTATATATGTATATATATTCATCAATAACTGTTTATATACAGATTTAAGAATGATATAAATAAAAGTAATTATACAATTATTTTTACCTCATATCTTCATTATGAAACCATACTTGAATTAAGCTATTCACATAACAAGTGGCACCTAAATTTTCTAAACCAACATATTGAGTTGGATCTCTTAGTTCTGTCAAAGAACTTTCTAAAGATGCTATTTTTGAAGGTTGAGATTTTTTGTATTTTTCTTCTCCTAATCCAGATAAGCATTTTGGATTATTAATACAATTTCGCCTAAAAATAAATTTGTTTAATTAGAAAGTTTATTTACTTATATAAACTTATATAACTATTTATAATAATATTTATAATTCTAATTCTATTTCACTTTCACTGTAAATTATTTTGTAAAGTATTTTACACAAATCTTTATAAATATTTTACTCAAGAAAAAATATTTTGTAATTTAACTTTTAAAATATAATTAATTATTATTATGTAAAAATGAACATGCTAATTTATCAATATGTAAAAACTTAGATTAAAAACTTTAATAATTTTTAAACAAAGTAATCTTTTTACCTGCAATTTTTACACTTCTTTAAAGTAAGCCTATATGCAGACTCCAAATGTTCTCTTTTAATTTCATCCGGTGGAATAAATTCTATGAAAGACCAAGCTTGTCTTTCAATTTCAGCTTTTTTTGGTGGAGGCATTTTAATCTAAAACATATTTATATAATTAATATCAAATAAATATAATAAATTATAAAATGTCACATTCATATAAATTAATAATTTAATATAACATATTGTGTACAAATGCATTGAATTCTAAGTGCGAAACAATTATACATAGACTCACTTATAAAAATCATGCTCATTTTTACACATTTGAAATAAACAAAATAAAAATATTATTTTTACTATCATTTGAAAAATAATGTATAATTAAATGCAAACACAGCTTCATTCTTTAAATTTAATGTTCAAATAAAAAATCAAAAGATTTTAAACTATATTAATAATTATTAAATATTTGTATAAACACATATGTATACAAATATTACAATTTCAAAGTAATGACAGAATAATATAAATTTACATGGATAAATGAAATATAATTGTGTGAAATTAAAATAAACAATAACATGTATAATTTACTAAACCTACGTGAGCCAATTTTATAATAATCAACCATACTTTCAACGCAAATTAAATTTTTTAAATAAAAACCTAATACGAGAGAAAAATATATAAAAAAGATACTGGTATTTGCTACTTTAAAAAATAATAACTGGAAATAGATTCTACTTATTGTTAAATCAACTCAAAGAGATTTAAATAAAAATTACGTACTCACGAAAACTGTTTATGCCATTGATTAATTCACTATCATCCAGGGTGCTGAAACTTCCATTTGTCGTATATTCACTGTAATCTAGAGCGCCAACTAGATGATCGTCAATGAAACTAAATACAGAAAAACAAGAATAACAACATATTTATAAAAGGCGCACTTTATTTGAAAATTATGTTTTTTAATATGACAGTAAAATAATATCACGTAGATTCAAGTCGTTACGTATAAAATATAACAATGAGTATTTAATAAAATAATTAAAGAAACACATTTTGAGGTTAGAACTAGCCGACTGTAGATTAAATATTTTCGCTCACATTGTTTCCATCACAAATGATAATTTTAATAAAGTAATAAAATAAATAAATACCTTTTTAAATAAATAAGATATCACTTTAAGTAGGAGTTAGTGTATTATTTTTAAAAAAATAAAATATACATAAAAATCTCTACGATGTTTAGAAGAAATGATACTAGACATCATTTTTAACCGCCATATGCAATGCACTGAAAATGCATTTAACTTGAGTTTAATGATACCGGTAACTATAAATATGCAGCTTCTTAAAACGAGGTATTTACACGAAAAAAATAATTACACATATTTCTTCAATAAAATAACATGAAAATATCAATAGAACTGATTCCTTAATACATTATATAAATTATTGAAATAATAGATGCATTTATAAGAATTCGCAATACAATTTATGGAATTAGTTTTTTAAACTAAATATTTGTCAAAAGTTTATTACTATTGACAACTAATTTTTCTACAAATAATTTAGTAATAAAGATATTTAAATTTTACGATATTTTAATTAAAATTGTATCATTACTCATTGAACCAACCAAATATCGATTCTTTTTAAACGATTGAGAACTAACTTCAGACAAATTAAAGTAAAAATAAATGAAATTGTTTTCTACGTGCAAGTATGTATTTCCATATCGAAAATTTATTCCTCTAATATTAATTTAATATTTTTACAGAAGTTTCTTTTTTATACAATTGATTGAAAGAATTATTAATTTGATTTAATATACCGAATAAAAATAAATAATTTAATTTATGGATGATTAATTCCTTGAATTAATATCCATATGTATCACGTATATAATATTGGCCAAATATGAAATGTCACAAATAGAAGTAAGTAAGTAATAAAGTTGTTTGTTTATGAAATAAGAAAAATGTAAGTCATTAATTATACATTTTCATTTTTAGTTAGTACTGATATTTTAATACAATTTCTTGATGTAGCGTTTAACAGTATAATTTATTTTCGAAAAATATATCCAGATGAAATTTTTGTACGAAAAAAATTATATGGAACTACTGTTCATATAACGATACATCCTGAATTAAATGAATATATCAGAAATGTTCTTCATACTGTGAAGGAACTTACAACTGAAGATGAAAACAATATAAAAGCTGTAAATTTAACAATTGTTAATTCAGAAAATATTCCTATAGAAGAGTATATTTTTGATTTCATTGCTTTGCAGGCTAGTGCACCAGAGTATGTATTATTCAATTAATTATACAATATATGATGTATTCATAACTGTTTCAAACTTTATATTTTTTTTTTAAGAT
>JABFOX010003518.1:0-10263 GCA_022817665.1 Axea sp. ZL-2020
CTTTATATTTATGGCAATTACGCATTAAATGCGCCATCCTTAATATGAGTGTAATACAACAAAGTAACACTTTTTAATAATAGACCGTTTCAACCTGTATCTTACTTTTTATTTAATTATTATCATTAGAGTAATTATAAAACTTTCAGTTAATAGACAAACGTAAAAAAAGTAAGAGTTTATTTTTCAGACAATTGCATAACGTTTTCTTGCGTAATTAATTTATAATTGAACGTGTTTTATAATTAGATGAATTAACTTACATTTTTATACGAAGTTAAAATTCTTTTTGTATAAGAAATGTAAATAGTTTAATGCAGACAGTGATGGAAAATTTGATGGAAAAATGTACAATACTTTCTTTGAACAAAAGAATTATTTAACTCATGCAAAAAATGAAATAGAATTAACAATAAACATAAAATAATGGTGTAGTACAATTTCTGACACAATATTATGAATTGTACTGTACCAGACTGTCGTCTTTTATATTAATTCTGATATAATTTTTATATTATGAAAAATCTTGGTTGTATTCTGCTTTTATAATGTTATAGAATTGCTATTTGGCGATTTTGTTAAAAAGCAAGCATTTCACTATAACTAATAGAAATTTACTGATCATTTACACATTGTTTAACTCATATTGAAACAGATAAACATACGAAATAAAGTTCTTTTGGATTGACTAAAGAACTTTATTACTATTCGAGATACATTATAAATTTTTGCTATTTTATCAAAGGTGTCACTCTACAAACATTGATCATTATTAAAACAGTCATTTTTAAATCAATCGTTTTTAATGTTAAAACAAAGCTATGCATTGTTATGCATACGTAAGAACGTTGATACGCTAAATTAGTTAATTTCAGACATGATCAAATATATTAGTGTTCGTTGTACAAGACCTTGCCAAATATTGTAATTGAGTTTTAAAATAACGCGTTCATCTTCATTTTTGACGCGAGTACAACATAATTTTTTTATGAAAACACAAAAATTTGTAACAAATTACTTTTACTACATTGTAAAATGCGCGTTTTGTTAAAAGTAAAATATGCATGTCAAATGTTTCATATGTGACAGGCGTCACCGAGAAATCGAGTCTGAGAAAATTCACGACCAATTTGTATTTTGCAACGACAACGATCGTCTATGATCCTTAGCAGGTAGTGCAGTCGTTCTTACTGACATTATATGAAATAATTCACATTTTATTTGAGGCGAAAGAAATTTTCCAGAAAAATAAAATTCGACGTATTAGCTACGAACTGACTTGAATCAATCAATTTTCCATTCCGTAGTCGTGATATTTGCTGAAATTAAAATGCAGTTTTAATTGCAAAAACCGGGTTCGCCGTTTTGGGTCGAGAGCATTCAAGTATCGAACGATAATGATGACGGTAATCCGGCAATTAGAATTCGTGGCAGTGGAAAAGTGAAACGGAACAAGCATTTTTGTCAAAAAAAATCGATGCATTATGCCGCACTTGTCGATGACGAACGATGCGCTGGCACAAAGTTGACGTGGGAACATTGTAATTGGATTCGAAAGAGCTTATTGTAAGAAAACGAGACGGACGTGACTCGCAAAGAACATCGGACGCGTAGGTCGAATCTTTGTGATTTTGACCCGCGTTTGCGAATTCGTGCGTCGTTGGTAAAACCGCGGCATGCAAATATGCTGATTGTCCGCACTTGTGAGGGCAAACGATGAAATCACAGGTTTTGTAAACAATAAAAAGGTTCGAGGTGAATTCCAAAAATGTCGAAGCATCGCACGATGTCGAAAAAGTTGATTATTTTGTGAACCCCGCGGCAAAATTCGCCAACTCATGTTGTAAACGGATTCATGCTCGAGGTAAAGTGGTTCGCGTATTTGTGTATTTGCATAAATGCCTTGCTTAACGTAACTGCATTGCGAGTTAGGTTTATTTTTCGTTCGTTGGTCAGAATGCGACATCAAACAAAATTTATGTGATTTTAACGACGGGAATAAAGTGTGTTCCTTAAGCTTGTTTGTATTTTAAATTTATTAATATCAAATAAATTTAAGAGTGTATATTTTAAAGTGTTTTTTCAACGATTGTTTCACGGCACGTATTACTAATGTGTAACGATTACAGTGCTCAGTTTTCAGTTAGAAAATTCTCAAGAGCTTCAGTGACACTTACATTTACTTATCAACCCTGATTTTATAATCTGACAACTCGTATCAGATATTCATTTCATTAAAGAATAATTGTTCATTTCTGTTATTTTATATCACGTATAATTTACAATTTCGTCTACTTATCTACATACCTCTATTTCAATGTAAATCCTACAAATTTTCAACTGAATCAATTAACTTGCAATTCTAATTAAATAATCAGACCATTTGATTTAACTAATAAAAAATGTAATTTTTATGTTAAAAATTATAATTACATTCAAAGTAATGATACAGATAATTACCGAATATAAAAATATGTAAACGAAATATCAATAAATTTTGTAGCGACACATTTCTTTTGACAGGTTAAATGTTCAGAAAAGAAAAATTTAAAGAAAAAAATAATTTCAATGATGTTATGGCTGTACACTAAAACCTGACATAAGTTAACAAAACTAATACCTGTTATATTAACAATAATAATGACAAAAAAATAATACACCAATAATATTTAGACAAGAAAATTGCAATAGCAGAAAATTAAAAGAGTTTTAATAATGATTTTGAATTTATTATAAATTTATTAGTTTTTGAATATTTAGCATTTATTGCGAAATATTGTAAAAAAATAACATTGTCGTTGTCATATAGGCTATCGTTTCTGAAATTAAAGTAATCACGTTAACCATATTTCAAATATTCTCATCATCCCTTATAAATTTATTTTATCGGAGTTTAACGCAAACGCATAAACGGAATCCCACTGTTAATTTTGCCTGAACTGTGGCAACGGCAGCATTGCGATGATATTATCATTAGGCTGCACGGCCCTTTCGAAAGCCGTGAAAGGAGCAGCTTAAGCGAGCGACAACGCGATAATAGCTCCATAATCTGCGTTGTCTGCGGTTCTGATGGCGTTTAAAAGGCCTTCCTGCTAAATGGAAAGAATCTAAATCTTTTGTACCGGTTTCTGTTAACTTATGGACAAAATTAACCGTTTAAAAATATAATGAATACTTTCTCGCTTTTCATGTAAAATTTTATTGCTGATCATTTGACAGTCTACCTCGTGACACTTTTCGTTCAATTATATTTCATTGAGTATTTGCTTCGCTGATTCCCCACTAAATTTTTTATGCTACTGAATTAATTTCACTTAACAATTATTTTTTTGGTTTTAAATTTTTAGATTAAACTCAAAAGTAGATGTGAATTTCAGATGAATTCATATATAATTAATAACAATTAAATGATGTAATTAAATAAAAAATTAATCAACAGTTTAGTTAATTTATTGATCTAATGATAATGAATTTATCCATTTTTTAAAGATTTAAAAACTGATTTGTTTAATAAACGATAATAATGAAATAATTAAAATTTCAATTAAAATAATTCATGGGAAGCAAACAAATGAAAAATTGTCTAAACTCTATGAAAATAATGCAGTGAAGTTGATTTTATAATTATAATAATAATAATAATAATAATAATAATAATAATAATAATAATAATAATAATAATAATATATGTTAAGCTATTAATAATTTTAGAACATCATATTTACAACCTTTTAGATCATGTTTTGTGTGTAATGAAAAGAACTTTTATTATTTCTTCATTCGCATTTTTGACTGGACTTTTATTCAACAAAAAGGTAACTCATTTCATATTTTTCATTGCTTTATAATGAAATAAAACTGAGAACCGACTGTTTTGCGAAACGACATCATTTCGATTTTCGTACCTTCGTAAACTCGTCTGCTTATTTTTTATTACTACGGAATACATTAAATTTATAATCTTTAAAAGCTCTCATATCCTTTCTAACTTACAAACTTTGTAAACAGGGGTGTGGTTATACAATTTTCATCGTTTAATATGTATCATCTAAAAGAAACATTGTCTTCCATGGTAATGGAAAATGTTTACCTATTTTCATAGAAGATATTCGTGTAAAATAAATTTAGAGAAGTATTTAGTTTAAATAATCAATTTAAAGCATCCTTTATGTTTATTCAAATTTATGATATAAAATGTTTATAACAATTAAAAGTCAATATATGATTTTCAATTTAAAGCCATAACTCTTGGCATTTTAAATGTCATTTTTGTAAATAATAACTAATATTTCTAATAATTTGGAATATTTTTTAGTACAAAAATAGGTATTATAAGAGGCTATAAAAAAATTAAAAAATGGTGATAAAACTAAATATGCTATTTAGCTTAAGATTTTGAAGACTATGCAGTTTTTACTTGTTGTTAACAATAATGTTAATTTTTACATTAAACAATAACTCTAATTCATTATCTTTAATGCATTATGGTAAAGCGTTGGAACGAGAAACTTTTATTTTCTGATGTTGAACAAAGGAGAGTTGAGTGCAGTTAAAATAGTTTTTTATTTATCTTAATTAAAAATTGAATCAAGTGACGAGGCACATTCATGAAGTGTCTTAAATGCGTTGTCATAGTGCAAAATTATTTTTTAAGTTATTTATAATCATAGGCTAAGATTAGAAAGTTTCTTTTAATCTACAAAAATGTGGTTTAATATTTGTCTAATGAAGAATTTTGAAGTTATGATAATTCAACATTATTAATCGAAATAAAAACTGTATTGGTATTAATCAATAATATAATAAGAGAAAAAAAGGATGAATACGAAAGTGTTGACGGTATGAGTGAAAATGAAACTCAGCATTTAAGTGATATTAATATAAGTAACGCGAGAATAAGTAGCATCAAACCAATTATTGAAGGTATAATAAAAAAATTAATTAAACAAAATTATACATAACATATAGGTATTAATAAAATAAAAAATGAGGAAATTAGCGTTCTAATTTTAATCTATGAAACAACTGAAAAAATTAAATATTTAAATCACGTTTGAAATAGTTTTGGGAGAAGGAATATATGCCATATATTTTATAAGTATAAGAAAAAGAAAACCAAACTCGAAAATTATTGGTGTAATGGATAAAGAACTAAATTTGAATAATGCTGCCATTATTAATGTTATTATTGAACAAAAATGTTTATTTGAAAAAAAAGAAGGTAAACATGTAAAAACGATAAAGTTATTAAAAAAGGAAATGAGTCAAATGGAAATAAAGGTTCAATTATAATAAAAGTTGCTTTAACTGTTAAGGATTTAAACTACATTTTTAGATATAGATAAAATTGATCTAAGATGTAAGAAACGTAAAGTTCATAATTACCATGTGTGTTTAGATGTTACAAATATTTGGGTTATAATTATACAATTAAAGTACGTAGAAATGAGTTAAGCTATAATATATGCCAAGATAAACATGAAAATCAAAATTGTGAATTCAATGGTACTGGATGTATTAAATATTATATGCGGAGATAAATTACATGTAGATGTCGACATGAAACATTGAACGACGGATGAATATTGTACAATGTATTAATTTTACTAACTTAAAAGATGAACAAACTAAATTAAATGTAGAAAAGTAGAAAGTAAATTATGGTTACAGTTTGGCAGAAAAGGTAATCTCATAAAGATGCATTTTTATAATTGAATGAACCAAGTTTATTAGCTCAATTGATGAATATCAATAAATAATTATATAACAAAATAAAAATAAGTAATCCGGTTAATATAATATTAACGGAAACTAGAATGACAAACGATATTTTAGACTGCATTGAAATAATGAATTATAACGTGGTTACTCAAAAAATAGATTTACAAAAGGAATTATTATACTTGCAAAAAGGAGTGCAGTTAGTAAATTTATATATTTTTGATAAAAATGATAACTGTTGGAGTGTTGGAATGAGACTACACATAACTCAAGTACAACAATCAAAATTATAGACTTTTTGTATCAATTTAGAAAGGATATCTGAGTTCACATTAAATATATATATATATGATACGTCATATCTTCCAAACTAATAAAACATATTCATTTTATTTTAAAATGATTAATCTTTGGAGTAAAATTTATATCCGTGGATAGAGAGTCTCAAATTTACTAACAGAAGTCAAATATTTTAAATTATAGTTCTTTACATGTATCTTTTGTTAAGATCTTTTGCACAGCTATTATACAGAAATATCTGTACTTTTTTATTGTAAATGATTAACCGATCTGAAAGTAAATTTTTTAATTGTAAAAATGTTGATATTTTAAAAGATCTATTCAAATCGTTCAACATTATCAAGGATCATAAGTTTTTTACACGACAAGCATTTTACCTTCGTGGCATTACAACTGTTCTAAATAGCGCATTCCAAGCTACCATCGGTGGCAGTGAGCCAAACAATAGCAGTAGCGATGTGCCTTTCCTTTTTGGCTTCATCTTTGGAAAAATCATCGCGCATGGTATAGCACAATGGGAGCTGCACTGGTTCCCATTTTTCAGCCAAGTTGGTGGACCTGGCGTTCATTACAGCACGGTTGACACGCGGCAACCATACACGTTAAGTTAACGCTGCGTGCATTGTTCACGCCGCATTCGCGGTTACTCGTAAATCCAAACTCAACAAGAATACATGAAAAATCGAAGAGCTTGTCTTCATCATTAAGGACAGGGTATAGCGGTAAAATTGGTCAGGAAAAATGATCGCAAAAACGTAAAAAGTTAATCGACGGATGGTTTTGGACTTTTATAAAGATGCTGCGATTTTTATTTAATTAAAAGCAATTATAACTCTCTAAAAAATGACGCTTCGAAAAATATGTAAGTCAAATTTTCATCACTTGATAGATGGGTTGCTTTTTTGGAAACCATTTTGCATACATGAAAAATAGTAAATAAATTGATTAAACATTGCAAAAGAAAATAATTATTTAGAAATTAGTCTGCAATTCGTTTGCAACAAGTTTTTCAGACTTTTCTTAATATTTTTCAAAATTTTCTAAAACTTATTTTAGATTTTTTGGTTTATTTCAAATTTCTTCCAGTTCTTTTGAATGAGATGAAAAATATTGCAGTAAAATTTAATCTACGATTATATCATTACGGACGCATTATGAAAAAAATGTATTAGAGCTATGATAGCTTCAGACTCTGCTTACTTTTAAAACAACTTGATTTTAAATTAAACGATTAAATCTTGTTTTATAACGGAATAAAAATTGTACTCTTAAATTAATGTCCAAAAAATACACATTGTATGCGTATAACGCAGCGGTGCAATTGGAAAGATGTTCGGTAAAGAGTGCTGCATCCCCCCTTTATCCTCTTAAAATGATTTTCGTGCTGGTTTGAACTTCTTTCATCGTTATTTCTGTATCCTTGATACATTCTGGAATAACTAGAAAAGCACCTCGGCTTGTATATGCTCTAACAAGAGATGAGAGTAGGTTGTATATCTGCGTGGACGCATCGGCATCGACTGCCCACACGATCTTGTTTCGCACATCGTGCAATTCGGATTCCTGGCATTGTGAATATCAGCTAGCTAAGGGCGCGTAAGGGAAGCCAAAGGACATCGGACACGCGACTCGCCGCAACACGTATCGTCGCACTTGCTGTCCGTTGAGCACTTTTAATTGGCCGATTCTGATAATTTAACAAAATTAATTTGAATATTACTTTGGTTATAAATGATATCGTATAATCCTTTAATTAAGTATTTATACCACGTTAAATTGTAATTTCGATTTCAAAACTTATAATTTAAAACGGTTCGACGTTTACTTGATTTGATAAATAAAGTTGCGAATGAATCTGACTTTTTATGTGGTCACAAAATATTGTTTTTCATACTATAAGAACGATACTGAAGATTAGTCTATAAATTATTGATTTTATGTAAAGAATTATTTGTAATATACATTTTTTAGCAAATAATTACGCAAAATAATATTTGCAATTCATTATAAACTTTATTTGCATTAATATTAAGTTGTATTACTTTTTTTTTATTTATTTAATTATACGTATGTTTCCTCCTTGTTATTAATTTTGTCTATAATTACGTTTAGATTTTTACTAATTTATTTTTATTAATATATGCTTTAGCGCGTTAAAAATAGTATTATTTGCTTTTGCAATAATCAGATTATTCTTCAATTTAACCATATCTTTTCTGAAAGTAATTTAGTATTTAATTATGTAACGCACTAAATTTAGTTATTAATTTCATAAAATATGAAGCCTTCTGTTACTAAGTAAAAATGTTACTGATAAAATTAACTACTTATATACTTATGGGGTACAATAATATGTTTTGTGAATAATTATGTTTGCAAACATTTATATATGCAACTATATTTTGTTATAATTGAATTGGTAGTAATATTATTTATTAATATTAATATTTATTTTTTAGTATGATGTATATGCATAACTTGCATTCTACAGCATAAACTGTAAGCAGTTATCGTGCGGTATAATTTTATTACCGCATGTAATTCGAATATGAAACAAAAATTAAAAATGTCCATTTTTAAGATTTTCTGACAGATATTTTCCGTGCCATTAACTCCCAATAAAATTTGGATAATTATACAAATTAAACATAAATAATTGAATTCATAAAATAATAATCTAGAGTCGAATAAACAAAACAAAAGTGAAGCTGACAGAAAAGCTAAATTTACAATATTGCGTTACATTTACGTTGAATTTGAACTGTTCTTTTGTAATATAAGTAACAATATCTGATGCAAAAACAGTCTTTTTGATACAGTTTCTAAGTAAATGATGAATGAAAATTACAAATGAAATTCAAAATAATATAAATTAAAACTGGGGAATATCGCGTACGATTTATAAGATGCATCAATTGGTTATAACGCGATATTAATTAGTGTTTGAAACGAATTAGAATATGTTTACAAAGCCGAAACGCAGAAGTTTATTTTTAATTTCTCTACTCAGATGCTTTCATCATTATTTTTCTCCGCACGCAACGCCAGCCAATTCCACGGCTCCTTCGTTTCCGTCGAGCACTTTTACCGCGTCATCATTCCTATGTCCATTTTCCATCCTAAACGGCTCAATCCCGTCTCTAACGAATTCACCATTAAATAATTCAAATAAGCGTCAATTCAATGAGCGTTGTCGGCCATACGCCGACGTGCAAAAATTGTCGACGCGTCGAGAATTTCTATCCATCTTCGCCGCTTCCGGAGCTCGATTCTACGAGCACTTTTTTCGTTTCGCTGAAACCGACCGTCGATTTTCATTCGCCTTTTGCAGCAGTCTTCTTTTCCGGGGACATTACATGTACTCGCCAACACCATTAAATGCGTATACGTATATACCGATCGATAATAATCGATTCATCGTAACGATAACCCCGATGGACCGTAGAACGAGACAGGCGACGTTATCGGAGACCATCTTATTTGGATAACTGGATCCAACGGATGGGTGTATACGCCACGCCAGTCCAATCGATCGATAAAACGATCGGCAGTTCTCCTTTCCTTCTAAGTTTCTTGTTTGTTTTCCATCTCTTTTGCGCGGTCTTTCTGTCCTCTGATCCTATTATTTCCTCGTTCTGTGCTTGTCTTTCCATTTCTTCCGCTACCGATTATTTACCTTAATTATATTCCTTCGCGATATCATAAGGTGGATTAATGACTTCTGCCGAAATTCTGATGATTTTTTTATTAAGGGGTCATAAATCAGAAATAGTTTGTAAACAAAAAATGTATTTAAAGTGAAATAAAAAGTAGCGCTTAACTCAAAATTGACACAACTTTATGTTTTGGCAGTTTTGCATTTATTGGGATATTTAGCATAATTTCAAACAAAGGAATACACTAAATGATTAACTTGGTAATTGACATTTTTTTATCAAACATTTGTTAGTAATTATTATGTATCACACAATGAAATTATTGTACTTATTCATGTAATTTACAGTAAAAATATTTTTTTAATGTTTATTTGCACATGTTTTCGACACAACGTAAAGACTATAAATATAGTTTTATATCAGATGTGGATTTATGTTTCTCAATAATTATTGAAAATGAATTTAATTTCATTCTG
Organism: Axea sp. ZL-2020; assembly: GCA_022817665.1. NCBI lineage: Eukaryota > Metazoa > Arthropoda > Insecta > Hymenoptera > Scelionidae > Axea > Axea sp. ZL-2020. The sequence goes on from JABFOX010003518.1 coordinate 10,154, forward strand.
ACTTATGGTAAAATTGAAACGTTTTGTGTGAAAATTATATTTAAATTCACAAATATAGTTCACGGCATAAAAAATAAAATAAATAAAGAAATAACTTGTTTACAAAAGCA
>JABFOX010003519.1:0-10261 GCA_022817665.1 Axea sp. ZL-2020
TATATTTATAATAAGGTATATTTTTAATTTGTTAAGTCAATAAGTATTAAAAAGAATCAAATCTATAATTCCGTTTTAATATTATAATCAATGTGGTTTTATAAATGCTGTCTTTCACTGAATATGTTACATGTAATGTATTTTGAATTTTATAGAACATAATATGAGAGTACATAATCTGACAAAAAAATTCATCAAGGATCTTACGTAGATATTTGACACAGATATACACGTAGAATTCTAGTTAGGATTATAAATGAGATCCTATATAATATGGAAACCTAACTATGATAAAAAAACCTAGTTATAATAGAAAAGCTAAAGTAAAGATATAAATATATAAGGAACCCGAGGTAGGTTTCTTAATATTAAAGTAGATTGCATTTCCTAGCTAGAAACCTAGCTAAAATCGTAGGTACATACTTGTGTCAAATTCGTTAAGATCCTAACTAGTTTTTCGTCAAGGTAATATCTACATAGATTTTGGATTTTTTTTTTTGAATAGACTGGTTTTAAAACTACATCGCAAAAATTCGCGATTTTGGTTAAACGTTTGATTCACTTAACCATGTAACTTTAATGAACAAATTAATCCTTTGAATTTGCAAGAACTATACTTGACTGGTTGAAAAACTACATCGGAAAAATCCAATACGTAAAATATAAAAAAATTAATTTCAAATAAAACAAATGTCCTGTTAGTTGTCCCACAAAAATCGCATCTTGGTCCATTATTATTTAATATATGTATGCAATGTAATAAAAAATGAAAAATAAAGTTTGGTATTCATTATATATTTTATATATTGAACTCTGTTGTTCGTAGATAAAAATAAATTTGTTGAATGATTGTAAATTTGTAATATTTTGATGATGTAATATTTGATGTAATGATTGAAAATTGTAATATTCAATTTAATACTATAAAATTAATGTTTTTAAACCTGAGAAGAGCTGTATACAATAGTTAAAACGTTGTCTGTAGGAAATTTTGTATTAAAATATAATAAAATAATGTTATAAACAAAGACAGTCATTATTAATTAAAAGACCTACAGTTAGTTCTTAATGGCCAAAGTGCCAGTCAATGGTGATTTATGTATATTTATTCAATAAGCAAGATCTTAATCATTAATGGGCATTGTAAAGTTTATACTAAATGCTAATATAAACTATAAAGGCAAAATAAAAATGTCACTACTTTTGATTAAACAGAAAATAACAGAAACTACTTATGATAATTATTGAAACTGTTATTTTTTAAATAATTATTTTTGTTTTTTTTTTGTTCTGTTCCTTGTTCAAAGTACGAAAAAAATTATTTATAAAAAAAGACATATTATATGTATAAATTGAACTACATTACATTCATTATAGTTGTATACTACATACTGTATACAGTTGTATATAGTTGTATAAAACATATTTCTTGTTGAGTTTTTCATTATTGTTCTATACAAAATTATTACATATATATAAATAATTCAACATAATCCTTAGCCTTTTATGCGTTTAGAAAGTAATCAAGTTTTAATTAAAGTAAATAAATGCTTCATGAGTTTTAAAAAACTACAAATTTGATTGATCTTAAAAAAATTTAATTGATCCAACCAAATTTCTTTTTTAAATGAACAAATTGCGTTAATTCATGCATGAAAAAATGATACAATATCTCATTACAAAGCCCTCAAGTGCTAAGATGGGAAGCAGAGGGTGGCTGGCACTGGAGCACCGTTAACAACGTCCGCTTTTGAAAATTCATTTATAATCAGCGGCTTAACTATCTTACAGGAAGTCGATTGACGCATCGATTTTTCATTTGCCGCTGTACCATGCTCAATTCATCACAAACTACCATCAAAACCATCCGTATCTGAACGTAAAATTTCAAATGCTTGAAAAGTTGTATCAGAATCGATCGAGTTAAAAATCTGGACTTGTTTTTCTTCTTCTTTCTTTGCTTCGAAAAAGAAAGAGTAGTTTTTTCAACATTGTTCTACTTTTCATGGGAAAATTATCACGATCATGCAGTTCGTAGGATTTACTTAAATCTTCTTTTCCGTGTTTTTATATTACACCATTTGTTTAATTTATTTTTATAAGACTTATGATTTTAAAAGTATCGTTGTGGTCTTAATGCGCAGTTCAATAAAAGCGTTTTCGCTTCTCGAATAAAATTTGATTTCGAAAGAATTATTATTTGTAAAGAGGTGTTAGAATGGAATGAATGTATTTGAACTGGGTTAAAAAATACTATTTTAAATAGTAAAAATTAATTTAATTGAAATTTTGTGATTCATTTTAAGATCTAAAATAGCTGTTTTGTGAATAAAATTAGTAAAATATTAATTTTTAGCTTTTCAAATTCAGTTTGTTAGCCTCTCAGACACGACTGAATTTTACGCAAGGCTGTTCTCTGTACAACAGTTTAACGCGATTACGTGTAAATGATACAGCACTGCAAAGTGTGACGAATAATATTGTCCTCTGCACGAGTACATTGGAACGAAGTTTTTGATGATTAATTTATCATTTTTATACTTTGTATTATACTTATTTTTATTATTGTATATTATATTATTATTGTATATACTTTGTATATAAATAAATTTTATACTGATAAAGATATGATAACTTTAACAATTTATATATAGTAATTAATAATACAATTGAGTTTGATATATTTTAAAGCACGGTACGACACGTTAACCCACGTAACAGTCTTCACACTTATAGATATATTATGTATATTCCGTCTGTACATTGTTATAAATTGTTATGGATTGATTGTTCATTTAATTCAAACGTGGAGCAAGTAAACTAGTGTGAACCACTATAGTGGTGCGTTGTTCAGAATAATGACAACCACGAAAGCCACTATAGTGGCGCATCGTGCCTAAAAGGTTAACTTAAGTGCGTGGTGATGCAACTCGGATATCGGGACAGAATATAATTTCATTCAGGTTATAAGTTTTATTATGGGTGGATCACAAAAAGTTATAACAGTTTAGAGTAAGTTAAAAATAAATTAGCCAATGTATTCAAAATATAACACTATTTGTTTAAGCTTGGCTAAATTAGATAAAGTCTTAAAGTACTGTATATTATTATTTAATTGTGGAATTATATTCCACAAAATTGGCGGGTATAAAAATTAAGTACTGATTAATGCTTATCAATCTTTAACTTGTAATTGATTAAATTTGGTAAGATTTATTGTTTGTAGTGCAAGATTTGAATAATTTTAATATATAGTCGCTGTGTCGAACGAAGAATTTTACACTAACTTTATGTTGTCCAATTTAAGTTTACTGTTTGAAATAATTTGAACATGTTATTCCACTAATTTTAATTAATAGAAGTTGGTAAAATAATGCAGTTAGACACCATGATCATGGAAAAGTTGAAAACAGTGATATTGAGTGAAATATGTCATTAATACCTCGGTAAAAATTACTTAAGCTTCGTACCATAAACGGATGATAATCATTCACTTAAAATTATTTTCTCTGTAGTGTCTTCGTTGATTTTTCCTCTTAATGTTCTGACAATTCACATGTAAAACCTTTTCATTATGTTGCACATAAAAATCGAATCTTTAGAACTGTCAAACGATATTTTTTAATAACTTGTTATCTAGGTGTTTGATATAAATTTGTTCTTCTAAAGATCAAGGAGAAACTCGTTCAGTGAAAAAAAGTATGCATTTTATAAATGGAATGGACAAACGAAGAACTTTTTTATTCGAATTGGTTTAGTTAATGCAGTATTTTATTGCGGAAACTTTATAAAATATTTTACGAAACATTATGACACGTTTCATTAAAATAAATTAGTACTTTATGTGGATAGTGAAACGATAATGGTAACGAATAGTAGTTCGATTAATTAATTATTTAATTAAGAAAATATTTTATTTTTTGATAAATTGTTTTCATTTTTTCGAATAGAATGCTTTTCATCCACATATTATGTTTAATTAACCTATCTTCATAAATTTAATATATTTATTTGAATAAAAATATTGGCTATGTTTATAACTGATATCCGTCATATGTTAATTGCAACAATTTAAAATTAATTAGATATTGACAATTTTTTGAAAGAGAAAATGTTGTTTAAGAAGTTTAATAACATATATTAAAATTAATTTACAATTTATGCTAGTATATATTGAAATAATATTTCTTGTTTATCTTCAATTATTTTTCATTAATGTTGAAATTATTATAAATTATGCTCTCATCACTAATTCAGAATAAACAACATTGAATTTCATACAATTTTTCTATGTGTATTAAATTATATAATAATTCTTCAAAAATACCGGCTATTATGAAATTAATCAATTCCTTCTTATAGTACATTAGTTCAGCGGTAAAATGTTTTGTTTCAACCTGTCATTGAAATTATTTCGGACCGTCTTTTTCGAACTTAAATTCGCAAACAATCAAACGACATCGAGAGGAAAATTTCTGATTTGTAGACTTTTGATCCATGTTTGTACATTTAAAAAACAATTTTTGAATCGTTTTATTTCCGTCGCTGTTTCGTTCGTACAATGGCATCAAAATAATTGTAAAAATGATGCGTTTATCGGTATATCCATCGCCTCTGAATCGCGGTTTCCGTACGTGCAATATCTCATTTCTGGGACGCGCTCGTGCAATGTATTGTAGAAGGGTAGGTAGGTTTCGGACGTGCAGAACAAACATCGGCGAAGCAAACATTAACAAGCCGCATATATAGGGCAAAGTAGTTGCGGCGTTGGACTCGTACATCCATTGCGGCAGTGCGCTTCTATTTTCCAAAATCTCGTCGTGCCTGGCCTCGGGTGAAACTTTATAATGACTTTGCGTATAATCCCGCAACGAACCACAATGAGTTCTGAGCTCGCCGCGAGCGTCCATTGACTGCAGCTCAGTCGCGATAGGCACGTCCGTCGAAGCGTGACCACAAGACTCCTGACTTAGTCATTCCAATATGTCCGCACGTTCGGTGACATGTGAAATATGCTGGACACCATTTGCAATTGCGCGCCAACTATTTGTCCGCAGCTTGTAACATCTGATGTCGCGACAAGCTCGTCGACATTTTGATCAAATTCGATTTTGCAGTATTAAAAATTCCACCCGGTGTAATGATGAAGAAGTGATTTATTTTTCGTCAAATGTGCAGCTGGTAGTAAGTGATGATTCAGACAAATGAAAATTTACGTCACATTTGCTGGTGATTGGCAGTCAAATGGTGGAAAATTTTTAGACACTAGCAAGTAATGTGTTCATTCGCGTAATTAATGAAATAGAAACGTGAGTAATATATTTCAGCGAATGAACAATTTCGAAAATTTTTAATTTGAAGGATAGTACGATGTTTAATATATATATATATATATACACATGTAGGCTGAATAAGATTGCATTTTTATCATTTCGTCGACCGTGAAATATTGGCGGCTAACAAAAAAAGTCAAATGAATCACAACTAAAATAATATACAGGTGAATGCAACGAAATATGTTATTAGATAATGCAATTTAAAATTTAAGATTAGGAGAGAGAAAATTTATGAAATAATACAAATTTACTTTTATTGTTTCATACTAAGCGAATACTGCGAAAATTAATAAATAAAATGAAGTGTTTTTATAAATTGAAAAAAAGTCCTTTCTGAAAAAAACTGTTGTACATCTTACATCTCAGTTTGTTAATATGTAGTTGTAAAAATGGAAGATACGAATATTTTGTAAGAGTAATATTTTTAATACGCACATTCATTTTCTGAGTTATTCCAATTGAAATATTCGTAATTTTGAATAATTAATTTTATTTAATTTTATTATGAATACATTAAACAAAATGTTGTTTCTGTCAGTTTTCGAGATGCAATTTTAAAGACTTTAACTTGAAAACGATAAAAACACATATTATCAAAAAAGGGTGATCAAACGAAGAAATGGAATACATTAGCGGCAAAAAAAAGGATGATAAATGCTAAAAATATAGATACGATTTACATTCTGCAACATGTGCTTATTCATAAAACTTATTTTCAATGTTATTAAATCTAGTAGCTATAATGCGACTCACAGTCGAATAAGAAAATATCTCTTCGTAATCATAGCGCAAACCATTTAGCTCAGCGGTATTATCCGCAATTATTGCAGTACAAGTATTGAATTTAATTTACAGAAACCGCACGTAAACAATTCTAAGTCAAAACAACGCAATGCACATGATAATTGGTGTACATGCGTGGGCTACTTAACACCCAGATAATATATAATCCATTTTTTGTTGCTGAAAAGTAGCGGACAATACCCAACGGCTGTTTGTTTGCTTTGACCTACTTCGTGAAGACTACATCACATTTTTAAATAAAAGGAATGAACTCACTAAGCATACTTCATTAAAGCACAGAATTAATAATACGAATTATCTATTCTATCACACATATAATTAATAGAATATTAATGTTTATATCTTGATAATTAAAAAAAATGCATGGCAATAATTATATGAAACTTCTTTTAAATTTATCTGGTGGTTAATGAATTTGGATTTTATTTTACATAATTAATTAAATTATTTTATTAATAAACAGTTAGATAAATCTGTTGAAACTATATATGGATTTAGAACAAAAATTATATTGTTGTACATTTTTTTAAGAGAAGAAAAATGAATTGGTTTAAAAAATGAAAAATATTTTTACAAATGAACAGAAACTCGTGCATAACTCAAACGGATTCTTCAGTTGAGGTACATTTCTTCCATAGTTTCTTACATATCCAAAATAATCTTATATTAATTAATGTATAATCTAAATTGTTGTTATTTGCAGCTTACTGAAAGATTATGATACAGTTTTAAATCGAATTGCAGCCAATTGGTTGGATGATTTTTTACTTATAATATTTATACATAATATAATACCAATATAAAATGAAACGCGTGCACTATTTTCTTACGTATGTACAATCAATCCGAGAATTTTATTTAAAAAATTATGTATGTTTTGAAGCAGTATTTATTTCACTATAATGTCATTTTATGTTTCCAAAAACTTCAAGTTTTAAAATTAAGAAAATAATAAATATTATGTTTTTAAATATCTCATTTAATTCTGATATATTTTAAACCAAATTTTAAGACAAATTTTTATGTTTAAGTTTTGAAAGTGTTTCAAATCTGTGCACTTTTTGCAAAAGATAATGTTTTAAGTGACTTATAAATAAAATTGTAACATAATGATCCTTTCTTTTACGATATTGATTGTATTAGAATTTAATATTTTATAGAAACAGTGTTAATATATTTAGAGTATTTTGTCAAATCGAAATTAAAGCAAATTATTTTTCATAATTTTGTCTTTAAATTTCATTACTTCTTCAGTTATTCCTTTTCTGTAATCTTTAGTACATAATTATTAGATCCGGTGAAGAATAAAATACGAGAACGATAATCGGAAATTGAATTTAATCGTAGAAAAGGGTTACGCCCTTTGATAGTATTTGCAGCATGAAATGAAATGCACCCTTAAGGTTCCGGCAACTCGATTAGAATTGTCCCTAGAGGACGCAGTAGAGGAAGTGGCGGTGACAAGTAGAGCTAGCAAAAGATGTCCCATTAAAGTCGTCACCTTGACTCCCCATTTCAATTGCAATTATTTTCAAAGTACTGTGTAATTTGGCCCCTTGAGAGTGTCGAAGAAGTCGGTCGCCAATTGGTCATTATCAGTTACATTGGTTATTTCCTTCGAATACGGAAACGAATTAGGATGCATCACGATGCATCCTAATTTCGTTCTCAAATTGGTAATAGTGACGATAGTTACAGTTAGACGTACGACTGACGCTTACACAATCAATTTTCGAATACACCCTATTAGAATGCATGATTATCCTAGAATAACACGATTTATTGGTACGTTGATGCTAGATGAAGTCAGAAAGTCATTTATAGGAAATAATTTTCTACGATGTTAGATATTTTTGGATTTGAAGTAATTGGATTTTTAACTTCATTTTAAAGCTATTTTCACTTGAGCAAGTGTTATGATTTCTATTGAAAATTGTAAGACTCAATAATCGCAAACAATTATGAATTAACGTTACAAAGTAATTAAGTTCAAATAATAGATATTACAAAGGTATATGCAGCAGTTTTAATTTAATTAAATATTTTACTACTTAAAGAATTAATGTACGGATGCTCAATATTCTGTATATCACTGAAACTTTCATAATTGATTATTGAATGCGATGCTAAATTGAATTTTTTCATAACAAAAATTTTGCGTGCACAAAAACCTGACTAATGTATGAAGATGTAACTCATGGCTAATGATAATTATAGATTACATGTAATATTAAATTATTTAGATATGATATCATTATATTCTAAAGTGGGTTAATGTATCACAAAGTTATTGAAAGATTCTTAATCTTGGAACTAAAATTAAAATCGAACATTAATTTTCTCGTAAATTTGTTGTTATTTCTATGTAACGTAGATTTGTTGTTTCAAATAATAACTCAAGTAAAAGTGTTATATTTTATATTACAATAACAAATAAACTATAAAATAACATGATAAAATTATATTATCATGTAATGTATGAATATTTTTGCTTGCATTTTTTATTGCGTTTTGAAAAGATTCTAAAACATATAATGTGTGAAAATGTATTGAATAGAAATTTGATATTCAATCTAACAAGAGCGCTTACATAAGAATTCTTGTTATATGAAGGTGTTTGAAAAATGACACATTGCAAAGACACTACTGAAATATATATGCAAGATTATTTTTCACAAATAATATTACCACGATATGATTATAATTTTATATATGCAGAAATTAATTGCATTAAAAATAATAGTCTGAATTCAAATGATTGAATGAATCAAACAAATATTGTTTTCAAAGTTAAATTTTTTGTACTCTAAAAGCAATAAGAGTTTCTTTTATAAAACATTTACAGCATTTTATAAAATTGAATTATATACAATTTAATTATATTTAATTCTATTATTTTTTAGTTGTTTTATATCAACATTTTAAAGAGAAAACAATATTAACTTTATAGTTTTATATAATTATTGACAGGGGTATTTATGTTAGAATTATAAAAGCTTTACGTTGTAAAGAGAATTATATGACTTTATACTTTTTATTTAGAAGAAATACAGTTTAAGTAGTTTTTGCATATTATTGTTTAAGTGAAATTAATACTAAATATAATTATTAAGAATGACATTATATTCATATTTAAGAGTTAAATTGACGTTGGTTATTCTTGAAGGATTCATTTGCTTATAATTAATCGCATTTGTATATGTACTTTAAGTCGTTTGTTTGAGTTTTAAACATAGTATCATTAATTGTCTTTTCTGTATTAAAAGCAAATAAAACGAAAGTTTTTTTTGTACATTTATTTCACGTTAGGTATTATTTCTGTTCCTATAACTTGGATTTATTTTAATAATATATATTATTATTATTGAAAGTATTATAAATGTTAAAGTGTTTGAATAATGTTCAGTATAATAGTAAATGCAAATTTATTATTATAATTAACATGTCAATTACAATAGTATTTTGTCTTATATAATAAACATTATTTAGATATATTTCAGTTATTCGAGCCAATACGTTTTCTCTTAATTAATATTATATTAAATTAGAATATTTATTAAATGAAAATTATATTAAACTTTGTTGAATATTTTATAGAAATTTTATGTAAACATTATACATCTGAAAATGATTAAGTGCGTTCCCTATAGAATTAAAACGAAATTTTTATATATATTTTTTAATAAATATTAAATACTTTTAAAATTGTTATAGAATTTTGCAATAGTTATTGTCGAATATTTAAAAAATCTTTTATGTAGTCTAGTTTCATTTTTAATTTTTCGTAACATTCTGTAATGTACTTATAGCGTACGATATATTTGAAAGTTAAATGCACATGACCGAAAAAGTTTCTGTCACCGATGTTTTAAATTTGAATTCTATTAGTGCACACGATACTAAAATTATACGTTCTACTGCACATATGCATAATATTCTCCTGTTTAAAATAAAAAGCATTATTAAAATAAATAAACAATTCTTCAGTTTGATCATGTTTTAATATTACATTTTTAATTGTGTAATAAAAGCAGGTATTGCTTGTTCAATACAAACTATATATAAACTAGACAATAATTAATTATAAATTAATATTGACGATAAAAGTTATTTTATAATAA
>JABFOX010003520.1:0-10257 GCA_022817665.1 Axea sp. ZL-2020
AGCTTCTACCTACAACGGCCGCTGCGTAAATTTAGCGGCTGGTGTAGATAAATTAATATTCTACTGGTTACAACATATTTTTATCAATTTTTTTGCTAATTATAAACGTTATTTCAATTATTATTCATTATTTATTACATTTAAAGATATTTATTGTAACGTTTTAAAAACTTAGATGTATTAATAATAGTGCTTAATTATATCTATTATAATAATTAATACTTTATGAAATCAAATTATATGCAAATTAAAGATTTTAATTTAAAGTCGAAAGTTTCCAGGAAATTCTCAAAGAGAATTTTAAAATATCTCTAAATCAAGTTACAATAATAAGCATTGTCTCTATTTTTAGAACATCACAATGACAAATAAATATGACAGTAAACAGATGCTTCTAGAATGTCATGTATTAACTCAAATTCAATTTATATTCAAAATTGAAAATAAAATTACTCTTTCATGCTTTCAATGTTTTTCTTTTTTATAGATTTTCTTTTTTTAGTCTGATTAGTTCAAGGAAAAATTCTTGAGAAAATTTAATAAAATGAGTTACACATGTAGAAATATTAAAATAGGAAATATTGTTAATCAATAGCTAGTATTTCATAATAACAAAGTAAATGTAATCAATTATTAACAAACTAGCCAAAAGCTAACAGATATTCGTTCATTTTAAATACTGTTCGTATAAACTGTTTATTTGATTTACAATAAGTGGACTGTATAAATTTGTTAAATTAATATTAAGTAATAAACGAAATTTAATAGGTACATTGACTTTACAATAAGCAGGTTGAAGCGTAACTAACGTTTTCTCACAGCGCGTGATCATGTACTGAAAAATGACGCGCCCTCTGGTTACTAAATTTCAAAATGCTAAACAATTCAAATTACTTTGAATATCCCGGCCCCCATTGAAATACAAATTTCAATCTAATAGGAGCTTACAATTATGCTGACAATACAAATAACGTTATGATCTATTTCTAATCATTAATGATAATCGTAGATGTAGAATTACAAACAATAAACTAATCTAATCAAACAATCAGTCGAAATTAAATTGTCCTCAACTTTCTTGCAGTGGTAAAATAGCGAGTTTTTTGACGCTTCGCTTATATATGCCTTTACTGGTCCGCACATCGACCACTCTAATGATTCCATCTGAGCCTGGATAAATTCGTTCGATTCTACCCATTATCCATTGTAAGGGAGGTAGATTATCTTCCTTCACGAGTACCATGGTACCTAATTTTACGATATCTGACTTCTGGTTCCATTTTGTGCGTTTTGCAGTTCCTGTAGGTAGTCCGTGCTCCATCTTTTCCAAAATAGCTGTCTCAACTTCTGAAGATACTGCCATCGGGAAAGTTTATTGTCCTGCACACCTATAAAACAGTTAGAGGTAACCTCAGAAAGGGGAGAGCCAATAAGGAAATGGGCTGGGGTAAGGACGGAAAAGTCATTCACATCTTCTGACATCGGCATTAAAGGCCTAGAATTTAATACTGATTCTATACGCGCTAATAATGTACAGAGTTCTTCAAAGGTACAAAGAAAACCTCTTGTTACTATATTTAAATGTTTTTTAGTAAGTCTAACAGCTGACTCCCATAACCCTCCAAAATGTGGAGACCGTGGAGGTATAAAGGTCCAGGTAATATTTTTGGATGACAATGTATTTTCGATTTGATTGACATTATTTTCTAATAAATTTTGTAAATCTTGAATTTCCTTTGCAGCACCAACAAAGTTAGTTCCGTTGTCAGAATATATTTTTCGACAAAGGTTTCTTCTACTGATGAATCTGTCAAGCGCTGCTAAGAAGGCTTCACTAGTAAGATCACTTACAGCCTCTAAATGTACAGCCTTTGTGCTAAAACAGACAAAAATTGCAATATATCCTTTAGAAATGTGTATCCTTCCTCTACGTCGACTTTCTCTGAATTGTATTGGTCCTGCGTAGTCTACTCCAGTTACTTCAAAAGGATATAAAGGAGGATTTACTCTATCTCTAGGCAAATCTCCCATTATTACTTGTGGTTCTGTTGGTTTATATCTAAAACAAGGTATGCATCTCTTGACGATCTTGCGTGCTTCTCGACCTCCTTATAATTGCCAGCATTTTTGTCTAATACAATATAATAATTGACGTGGGCCACAATGCAATTGACGTTGGTGTTCTTCTCGCAAGATAAGTTCGGTTATATGATGTTTAGCTGGGAGAACAACTGGACTTTTCTGATTTTAAGTATGTGATTTCTCGTGAAAAGACTTCTTGTTGTGTCCAAAAAAGAATTCTCTTTCTTGCAATCTCCAGCTCCTCTAATTTTAACGCTCCATGAATCTGTTTCTTATAAACTTTTATATTTATAAAACGAAAACAATAGGCTACTATACGCGTTAATTTCTGAAATGAAGAAAATATATACAATAATTCTAATTTGTTCTGAATAACTAGAGTGGTTACATTTTTCAATTCAGGTAATTCCAATGATGATAATTCCAGTTCAGTCCATGTATCCTTGGACTTTAGGAATTCTGGTCCATTCCACCATTGATTCAATTTGACGAGCTTTACGGCTGAAACGCCTCTTGATATGTAATCCGCAGGATTATCTGATGACGACACATGACGCCATTTACACTGTTTTGTCAGTTCTTGTATTTCTGTTACTCTGTATGAAACAAATGTCTTCAACATGCTGGGAGAAGTATTAATCCATTGCAATGTAATTGTAGAATCACTCCAAAGATTAATTTCTACTTTCTCAATTTTCAATGCTTCTCTGACTGTTGCGATTAATCTGGATAGTAATAATGCAGCGCACAATTCTAGTCTTGGCAATGTAATTGTTTTAAGAGGCGCCACTCTTGATTTTGAACAAAGTAAGTTTGATCTTGACTCTCCATTTTGATTTCTGCTATTAATATAAATGCAGGCACCATAAGCCTTTTCCGATGCATCTGCAAATCCATGTATCATCAATCGCTGATTAGGATCACCTAATCGAACATTTCTGGGTATTTTTAATTCTCTCAAATGATGTAGTGAACTGACAAATTCATCCCATTTATTCTTGAATTCGACTGGAACTTCTTCATCCCAGTTTATCTTGTATCTCCATAATTCTTGCATCAGGAGTTTAGCGTTTACTATAAGCGGTTCAATAATACCTAATGGGTCAAAAATCTGCGCAATAACTGATAATATTCCACGTTTTGTTGTGGTGTTATTTGGTGTGATATTAATACTGAACTGTAACGAGTCACTACAGCTATCCCATAACAGCCCTAAGGTCTTTGACGGCGTCTTTTCATCCAATACTAATATTTTGTCTGTTTTGTGGCTATCCTTGACACTTTGTAATACTCTGTAGTCGTTTGATCTCCATTTTCTAAGCTGAAATTGTCCTAATTTCAACAAACTTGACAATTGTCTTTGTAGTTGGATAGCTTCTTCTAATTGATTTGCGCCACTGCACAAATCATCCATATAAAAGTCTTCTTCGATTACAGCTGCTGCTCTTGCATACTCTCCCTTTGCTTGTGTGGCTATCTCACGAAGACAACGCATAGCTAGAAAGGATGCTGGTGCTGTACCGTATGTCACTGTGTTCATGTTGTAAATTTTAATAGGCTCATTGGGATTCTCACGCCATAAAATTCTTTGTAAATGCCTGTCCTTAGGTGCTACAATGATTTGTCTGAACATTTGTGTTACATCTGGAAGCAACATGTCATTTAATGATGTCCCTAGTGTTGTTTTGGATGACGCATTAAAAACAACGCGCAATTTAGTTGTTACGCTCGTTGATTTAAAAACTGGATGATGGGGCATATAATATGCCTTGTCATGCTTCTCATCCATTTCATCTATTTGAGACATATGTCCCTGTGTTTAATAATCTTCAAGAAAGTTGATATACTCTGTTTTTAAAGTTAAGTCCTTCCCAAATCGCCTTTCGAGTAATTTCAGACATCTAAGAGCCTTTTGGAAGGAATCTCCTAATAGTATTTCAGTGTTGCGTGGCAATTCAACTTCAAATCTACCATCTGATCTTCTTTTATGTGTTTGTATAAAATGTGTCTCACAATAATCATCTGAATCTTGAGTTTGCTGAACTTTTGTAATTTCTTCTATCTTCCAAAACCTTTCAATCTGTTGCTCCAAATTAGTTGTCAATAGATTACAAACTGGTGATCGGTTTTCAATATTCTTATCAGTGTATTCTCCCCCGACTATCCATCCTAGACTAGTGTTATGTATGACTGGCATATTTTTCTGACGTATACATTCTCCAATGTATAAAATATCCCAGAACAATGCACCTCCCAATAGAACATCTATAGAGCTGGTTTCATTAAAGTTCGGGTCTGCTAGATCTAAATCTTCTGGAATATTAAATCTTTCCCTTTTTATAGGTATCTGTGGTAAGTCTTGTGTAACAACAGGAATAAGTAGGCAATCTAAATGTTTAGTAAACCTGGAAGTGGTTGAACTTACTGTAATAGTAGTATATTTAGAGCCTTCGTATCCCATGAGATTAGTTGCAGTGATGGGAAGTTTAGTGGAACTTGTTTTCAGTTGTAGTTTCTTTATTAGACTTTCTTTTATCAGGTTGATCTGAGATCCTGGATCTAAAAGCGCTCTGAACCTATGTTGATTTCCCATATTGTCTTTAATATAAATCTGTGCTGTGGGTAGATATACTTGGGATGCATTCCTCAATGCACAATAATTTACAACAGGTTGAATATTCAATTCTGGATTTGATGAAGGAGCCTTATCTAACATGCCTGAATTATCCTTTTCTCTGTGTAATAATGTATTGTGCTTTGCATGACATCTTTTACAGGTACTTGAATTGCATTCTGCTGCCCAATGCCCTTGCTTTAGGCAATTGACACATAATTTATGATTTCTAATTTCTTGATATTTTCTTTCTATTGGTAATTTAAGAAAATTCTCACAATAATAAATATTATGAAGTCCTGAACAAAAGGAACACTTATTTTGCTTAAATGGCCCCATTAATTTGTCTTTGTTACTACTCGGATTCAATAAAGGTGTTGAAACAGCTACAGTGTAGGCAGTTTTCTTCTCCTTTTTGTTACCACTATTGAAGGAAACTTCCTCTGTTGTTTTTCCTCTTTCTGTCATCTCTAATGTTAGGCATCTTTTTTCTAAGAACTTGAGAAATTGTTCCAACGTGGGATTTTCTTCTATTGCAATAGAACTAATCTCTCGTTCCCACTCTTCTTTTGTGAATTTATCTAGTTTGTTAGAATGTAAATATATTATTAAGGTGTCCCAATGATTTGTGGGTTCCTTGAGTGTGTTGAGAGACCTTAAGTGTGCTCTTGTTGAATCAATCAGATTTCTCAATTCATTTTGATTAGCTTTAGATATAGCCGGTAAGTCAAATAATCCTTTAATATGTGTGTTAATAATAACTCTTCGATTCGAATATCGGTCTGTCAATAATTTCCATGCTTCATGGTAATTATCACTTGTCGTCTCAAATGCAGAAATCATTTTAAATGCTTCGTCCCTGAGAAGACTCTTTAAAATTTGAAATTTTTGTACATTAGGTATGTCGTTTTGCTCATCCACTGATTTCTCAAATGAATCCTTTAACGACAACCATTCTTCATACTTGCCTGTAAAAGGTTGTATAGTCAACGGTGGTAACTTTACTTTAAAAGATCAGCTTGAACTTAGCTCATTGTCACTTTTTGTTAAAGCTGTTTTGTTAATTTGTGATTTTAAATGTTCGTCCAATTGTTTGGCTGCCTCTGCTCTAGCTCTATGATAGGCCTCTTCGTATGTTTGAAATTCTTCAATGTGTGTCGCTAATAACACATCTTTGTTTTCGTCGTCTTTGTTTTCTATTGCACACTCTATTTCCATACTCAAATTTTCATACTTGTGCCAAACCTCTGCTATGTTTTCATATTTTTCCTTTAATAGTGAACTGTCTTCTACTGCTTCTTGTACAAAGTTAAAAAATGCTTTTAATTGTCTCTTTGCTGCCCCTCTTTTAATATTTAAATTCTTTAATGGGTTAGCCATTTTATTTATTTTTTAAATATAGCAAATTATTTGGATAATGTTATAAGATTAAAATTTTAAATTGATTCGCTGATTTAATTATAATTAGAAATTCAAAAAAATTCAAATACTATGTCAAATATTTCAAAATATAAATTCACTTAATTAATTTACCAATTAACTATAAGTATTAACTTTAATTCAACTTTGTTATGTCATAGTCTAATTATAATTGTAATTAAACAATCAATACACATTCTAAACTATTATGCCTTTGTCTCACATAATTTAATAGTTATAAATAATACAAATACGAATGACTGGAGGTTAGGATAAGAACAAGGATTTTAATTTGTAGGTAATGTCTGAGGTTACTTAGCTGTTTTATGCTATTCGATGCTGCGTAGTGCGATGCTTTCCTTTGTTCTAATCACTGGTTTACTGCTTGCGCTAATGCTCGCTGCTGATTTGCTGCTTATGCTTACTGCTTACTGATTTGCTGCTTATGCTTACTGCTTACTGATTTGCTGCTTCTAGAAGCTTCGATGTATGGAAATGTTTTCAAACGTTTTGCCCAATTGCTTCCTTTACACTGAATAATTGTTACTAATCGTCTGTATTCGTTTATACTTTATTGTATTTGTATAATCACTGCCTTTTCGCATGAACAAATGTCTATTATCACTGTTTTTACTTTTAAGGTTATCTTGCACAATAATCCTCTTTTTACTCAATATATATCGTTTAATATATATATCCCTGGCTCGATGTGACCAAAATGTTTGTATAAACTGTTTATTTGATTTACAATAAGCGGACTGTATAAATTTGTTAAATTAATGTTAAGTAATAAACGAATTTTAATAGGTACATTGACTTTACAATTAGCAGGTTCAAGCGTAACTAAACGTTTTCTCACAGCACGTGATCACGTACGGAAAATTGACGCGCCCTCTGGTTACTAAATTTCTAAACTCTAAACAATTCAAATTACTTTGAACACTAACAAAACCAACAAAACCAACAAAACCAACAAAACTAACAAAAATATCTCGTGTTAACTAAGTTTTGTTAGTTTTGTTAGTTTTATTGGTTTTCTTACTTTTGTTAGTTTTGTTAGTTTTATTGGTTTTGTTAGTTTTGTTAGTTTTGTTACTTTTGTTAGTTTCGATAAAGTATCCTAAAGATTATTTAAAATATTGTATTATATTTTATTTCAAACTATATTTTATTTCAAATAATATTTACTTTGACGTAAATATTCCGGGGGCGTTACCCGGATGCTGCGAATTCTGGACCAATAATCGCGAATATCTCGAGAACGACTTGAGACCGACGCGAGATATATCCAGATTCGTAATCAGCGTCAAAAATTGCACAGAAAACATGTATTGTTACCCCATGTTGGGGGGGGGGACTCAAGTATATAATTACCGTGTTGACTATTTTCTAAACATTCATGGAAGAATATTTAAATAAAAATAATAATAAACACAGATAAATTCCAAATATGTTTATAAGCATTTAAGACAACATATGTTTATAAGCATTATTCAAAAATAAATATCTTGAATTACCTCTAAATCGTAACATATGACAAATAACATATTTTATTCACAAAGTACGTTGAATTAAAAGAAGAATTCTTTCCATACACTTTGCAAATATTCCACTCTCAGTAGACACAAGAGGCTTGGATCGAGCTCTTTAGAACTTAAGGACTTCAAAAAGATGGGTGTGGATAACCTGCTAACTTTCTATAAGGTTATAAAACCTTAGGTTTACAACCACCTTATGATAAAACGAGAAAACCAAATCTTAATGATCAACGCTAAATATCTTTGACCTTATCACTTTTGGAAGCTTTTATATAACAACAACAGCAACAACACGAACAACGAGAACAACAACAATAATAATAATGATAATAATAGTAGTTACAGTAACATCAGCTTTAATATTACAAAAACTTAAAAGTTATTCAGTTTAGAAAATTAATAAATATAATTTATTATTCAAAAATAAGAAACATCAAATATCAGGTTGAAATTTTAATCGAATCACTTTTTTAAAAATGATGAATAATGTTTTTCAAGCATAAAAATGTTACTATCGCAGTTCATGTATATTTTTTAAGCATTTGTACATCTTATACTGAAACAATAAATAATCTTATGCTCTTTATTCGTTATTTTTTTGGTAAATATAGCACATACTAGGAAAAATTTCATAAGCATGAAAATAAATACTTTTTCACTATCAGATATATGAGTACTATAAAACCATATGTATCATGCGAAAATATTAAACACCGTGCTATTACCGCGTAAAACTCATGTTATTGAAAATTTGGTATTGTAACTATTCCCACCGTAATGGTTTTAAATTTCTTCTGAATGAAAGAAAAGAATGAAAACTACCAATACCAACAACAACAATAATAATAATAAAACAAAAGAAAAAAGAATTATTCGTTGACATGATAATCATTGTCGAATAATTAATTGAATAATATTATTTGACTTTAATTTTATTTGATAAATCCAAATTGCTCGTTTTTGAGAAATCAATATTATAGTTTATAAACCGGATAATTGTGTATTAATAATATCGTTTTACGTAATCTATGCAATTTATCTTCCATGGGAGTATATTTGTTGTACTAATTATTGTCGAAAATGATAAATTTCAAAAACGTAATTCACGAACACTTCAATTTTATTAATAAGTACCATAAATTCATTTATATATACATAATTTCCGATGATGATTTTTATATTGAAAATCATTACATCCTCAAACTATAAGATGAATTGCAATTTTTTGAATTTCTTTCTTTTTTTTCAACGTAGTTTAAATGATGACACAAAATGTTTGTGAGTTCCTTCATTTCGTGTTTTATCATCAGTAATGTGACAATAATTAAATACATGTATCTAAATTTGTATATGCTCATTCACCCAATTTTCTAGCCATTATTTTAACGGTACGCTGTGGAGAGTTTTGTTCTAATACTCAGTTCTCCATGAAAATTACGTCCGAAATTGAATTCAAGTAGATTGAGCTATGAACTTGTTCCTCTAAAAGTTAAGTCTTCCAAACTTATGGCACACTTCGCTTAGATAACAACCCACTCTTAGTTAAACTTTGAAACTTGTAAAGATTCGCACTGTTATTTAATAAGTAATGTGAATATTATTTTTACAAACAACATTAAAAAAAATGTACAACCACAAATTATGCATAACTGAATTATTTTAGAAAATTATTTATCTCCCAAGTAAATTCATCACAACCGTTTGAAAATTGATTTGAAATGAAAATTTATATTTTTTACCAGAAACATCACAAGAGCAAATCGAAATCTTATAGGATGCTAAAACGTGAAATTCAATAAAAAATATCGAACAAAATATTCATTCAATTACAAAAAAATGAATCTACGACAATTTTTAAAAATAATAAAATAAGTTTTCGAATATAATATTGAACAAAAGCATCATTTCTGTTGATTTCATCAATATTCGATAAACGCATTTTATTCATGACGAATAAATTTATAGTTATTCAATAGTCAAATGTTTTTTTCCGCGCGATAAAGTCATCAACATTGTGATTTTGAGATAGTGGAATCCAAAACTTATCGAAAATCAAATATTGTTTCAATACCATGATTTCATATTATTAAAATTACTTTAGTTTTTTCTTGGTAAACTTTGTACGAAATTTTAACCGTTTGATATGAAATTTTTGTCGCAAAATTCATAAGTTTTTATTAAAGAACTACTTTTATTAACAACGTTTATTGCATTTTTAACCAAAATGACTTTTGAGTTAAAATTTTGTGTGCGTGGCTTACAAATTAATGGAAATTCAAGTTGCAGTTCCAGAGAAAAAGAAAAGAAATTGAATCGTTTTACGAAGTTGCGATAGCGAAACGCAAAGTTATTCCCGTAACTTCGAGTTTATACAACAAAGTAAACCATCACGAGCACATGTGCGGGAAAGCTGGCGCGCGGTCACCTTCCGTGTGCGGGTTTTCGCGATTTTCAACGCGCGTGTAACAACCCGCGGAAGCCCGCGCTGACTTGTGGGTTGTCCTCCCTCTCGGCGTCTCGGTCGCCTCGTTTCTCATTTTGCTGGCGTCGTTAAAAGGCAAACCGCGTAACACAAAACCTACACCCGCCTTTCCGGGGCGGCAG
>JABFOX010003521.1:0-10260 GCA_022817665.1 Axea sp. ZL-2020
TTAATGGCGATGCATGGTGCATACGCGGCTCAACAGCAAAATGCATCATGCTTGGCTGACCAAACAGAAATATGGATTTTGTTGTTCATCACGATGCGAATTGCCTTGTGCTTGGGGCATCATTGTGCGTTGATCCGGACTCTTTGATAAAACCCTTTCACGTGATAAAATTCTGCCGATCGCGAGACAATAAACCAGCACGTTGCAGCACTGACCATAAAGCAGAAACAACGATAATGCGTTACTAAATGAGTGTGGCAAACAAGAGTTACACTTTTTTCCCTACACATTTGCCATTATATTTTATTGTTTTGCTTCTGGTGCTCTACATTTAAAGAAAAATTCTTTTCCCACATTCGGAAATGTTCAATTTATACTTCAAAATAAAGAAATGTTTGAAAGATATAAAAATTCTTATAATAGTATAGTCGTGTCATTAAATAAGGTTATAATATTTTTAAATTAGAAAAAAAATGCACTCAAAGTTGCTATTGTGGTCATTTTTATTTTGATAATTTTACTTACACAAAAAGAATTTAACAGAATGATCGTCTGTTAATGAGCAATTTATGTATTTGAAATGACGTTGCTCGAAATTGTATTATTCTTTTACCATTTTGGGTGGTTATTTCATAAGGCGATTACAGCTTATGAAATTTAAAATTGCCATGCTGAAAACATGTATAACATAAAGTTAATGTTGCAAGTTTTTTTCTGCCTCCATTTTAATTTGAAAGACAAATGTACATTATGTATTAATAATATGTACCGTATTTATGTTGATAAAGTTTGTAAAGTATGCATTACATTTCTGAAACTGAATTTTATAATTACCTAAGAATATGCGTAGAAATGAATAATTAATTTAACGTTAGCGAGGTACTGAATATGTCGACAAACAAATTGTAATGATACCAACGATCCAGCAACGATAAATTGACGTTTATTAGTAATTAAAATATATTAATTAATATATACTTTATATTATACCAGTGCTTCCAAATGCACGTGCATTAATGCATTTATATTTTAAGAGTTATATATGTAAAATCTGAATATAGTAATTTGCAAAAAATAATAATCTTATAATCTCTTACAAAATATTGCACACCTTTGTAGTGTGCTCATATCATGTGTTCGTCTTAGTTATTCAAACAAATAGGACGATATTTATCGATAATGTCGTTAATGAATCGAGTAAGTGCCAATCAAAATAACTACTTTATAATTACATTGTAAATTGCATGAAAAAAATAGTTGAATGATGCTATCAATTGTTATGACGTGTTCTCAATTTTTTTTTTTTTTTTTTTTTTTTTATATCTTTTTTATTTAGTTTAATTTTATTTTTATTTACTTTTTATTTTATTTTCCGAATTTTCAATATCTACAATTTTAAAAAATTTTTAAATCTTTTTATCATATTTATTATTTTTTGTATAATTAATATGTTAGTGTAATCTAGTTATGCTTTTTTATTGATATTTCGAAATTAATTATTCAGCATCATTTTTATAAAATATTCAATATGCAAATTTAATAACTGCTAATTTTATTTAAAATAAATTCACTAAATATGCTCCAAAATATTATTAATCAATATGTTTTGTAATTGTAGTAATTTCTAGAATTACGTTATTAGTTATAAATATTTGTTATTAATTTTAGAGAAGTTGATGTTTTGTTGTATTTTAATATAACATGAAATATAAGTATAATTTTCGTATCAAAGTACGTTATAGATATAATCTTAGGTATACGTAATAAAAGCCATCATTATTATTATTATGTACAACAATATATTTTTATATATAGCATTTAATTATTTTTTTATAATAAATTACAATTGTCCTAAATATTTAAATAATTCATTTAATATAGTAGATTCTACTGAAGTCCTATTGAAAATAGACTTAACACATATGTAAATTCACATCTTTGTCAAATATTTTGGCATTATTGCTAACTGCGTCTTGATAACCATCGATTTTATTTTAAATTGATTTTTACATAACTATGAATGGTTTAAAACTATTTAATTGAATCATTAGATATTAAATTTTGAGTACAATCACTTCAGCAATTTGTTGTTTTTTAATCGTTTGTTAAAAATTCAAAATCTAAATAACAATTGTAAATCTATTTTTTATACTTTGTTATTTTACATGTTTATAATTGTACTTTTGAAAATAAAGCATCGCTAGCAGGAGTTGTTTCAAGAAGCCAGCTCTGTTGCGATTTCCGTCTTCCCTGCATCAGTTCTATTCAACGAACATGACATAAATACTAATGTATAAAATACCCAGTAGTACAATTTTCAAATAATTCAAGAAAATTAGTTAATAAAATTAAGTTTTATGTATAGATGTATGCATGATTGTAATAACAATGAGACAAAATTAAATAAAATGTTCAAATTGAACAAAACATATCGGATCAGCGAAATAGAAAAATACATTTGATAAGCGCTATATAAAAAGCAATGAACTTAGGGTGATCTACTGAATATTTTGGCGTTCAGATGTGTAAATTTCAGATGCATTAACATCGAATCATTTCTCGAAATCTAATGGCTCACTGTGACTATTCGGGGAATATGTCTAAATTGTCTGTCGTTGTATCCACCAGTGTCCATATTTTTGCAAATAAACATTGGTAGAACGATAGGGAATTTGTAGCAACAAGAAGAAAAATTATTATTATAAAAGTGTAATCATTATTAGATATGCTTAGAAAAACATCAGACTGTTAATATAAAAGCGTACATTTTCATATATATAAATAAATGTTTTTTTACATACGATTTGAAACTTTTAGAAGAAAGTTCAGAACAAAATTTACATTTGAAAATGGTAATGCAAAAAAGAATAATTGGAATTAAAAATTGTTACGCCAAACATTAACACTCACAAAATTTAATTTAACTCATCTCTTTTACTTGTACTTATATTCAATATAAATGATTTTTGCAGCAATTTCAGAGTTAATTACATGTTACGTTTCGTTTTATTCGCTTATCTATTAAATATAATGTTTAATTAATTTTACTTAAATATATTAAGTAAGCGAGTTAAATTTGTTCATATCAGTAAATGGTAATATGTATGGTAAAAATAACAAAAAATACATTTTATTTACACATTTATGCATTCTAATAAAAATTATCCCAAAAACATGATTTATATATTACATTGTTTTAATATTTTGATTTTTATCTTAAATGATTGCGAAAACAATTTGTATAGAATTGTTTAATGCATTATATTTTATTACGCGATTTTTATTAACTTGCAAAATATATTTGAAAATTGTACTATTACACGCTTTTAAAAATTGTCCGTATGATAGATTAAAGCTCATTTGTTATATACGCACATTTGTGTACATATAAATTGAGGAAAAGTATGGAAATGTTAGGATATTTCAGAAGAAAAACTTCTCGTTAGGAATGTGATATTAGAAGTTTTACAAAGAATCAAAAGTTACAGATTTTAACTAAACTTAAGGTAGCAGTTTTACAAAACAATACAAAGAGCGCTTAATAATTTCTTAAAATAAGAGTTAAAGCTTACTAAATTAAACCTTTTTCGATGCTACGAACGCCATAACTTGGCTTTTTAAGAACTTATTGAGCACCTCAGTTATTATTAGGCAATAGAAAAAACTTGAATCTTTCAACAAAATTTAATTTATCCTATAATTACGTTGGAATTTTGTTTATTTAGAAAGAAATTATTTTTTGTAATTTATTAATATAATTATTTTTAATAAATATGTATTCTTCTGAAGATATTCCAGGATTTTTTTCTTTCTCTTTTACTGTGTGTGTATATACATAGACACCTAATTCCTTTGATTTGCAATTTCCTTTAATAGCAACTTACAATACAAATTTTATAATAATTAATATTGATTATTTTTTGTTAGATGATAGTAAGATATTAAGGAGGATATCTTTGCCATTTATTATTTTCGTTTTATTTCAACAACAAAAATAATTGTTGTATTAACAAAAATGTAGTGTTTTATATTAAATAAATAATATGTATAATAAGTATCACCTTTAAATTAAATAATTTTAATGTTTATCAGAAAAATATTTATATTTATAATTTTTACAATGGTTTTTATATTTGATTCATTTTTCTTTTAACTTCATGTGGTCTAGCAGAATATTTAAACAAATAATGTTCAATTTTTAATCGTTTTATACAAATTTTAAATGGTCTTAATATTAATATAATATAATATTAATATAATAAATGCACTAATTTTTTTTTAATTTAATTTTAAAAGTTATATTTAGAAAAGATTACAATTAAATAAAATTGTCATTATATTATTACATTATATTTCAAACTTCTGTTTTTTAACCAATAAAGAAATTACAATTAAAATGATAAATTATGGTTTGCATATAATTAAACATTTGGAAGCTTTAAGCTTAATTAAAAATTTATGAATAAAATACTTTTAGTTTCGAATTAATTGTAATAAAAATAGAAAAATGTATTCGAACAATCACAAAATTATATATCTCATTTTGCAAGGTTAAATAAAAACGTTTACAATAAAAATTGTTCAAAATATTTTGATAGTTTTGTTAATCTATAATTAAATAAATTAGAACTTTTTTATTCTAATTTTAGTAATTAATACTAAATAATTATTCGATGTTGGCGTTGTGTTTTCCAAATCTTAGTAGTTAAGACCATCCATACCGTGTAGGATTATAGTATAAGAAGAACAAAGTAAAATGAAACAATAAATTAACAAGAATAATAAAATCAATTAATAATGTTAATATTTACACGTAAATATTACGAATTAACGGAATTACAAATAAAAGGAATTTAGGGCATAAATATGTAAACAACACAATTGCATTTACAGATGTTATGTGCATGCTGAAAAATCTCATCAATGTATTTATCAATTCGTAAAGTGTGGAAGTCTGATGAGAAAGTTGTGCTATTTATTTATTAATTTAACTAGGAACTTCTCGTTAAAAAATTGTCAAAATTCATAATAAAATACAGCATTAATCTACACGTATCACGGGTCTCGCTGTTCCACTATTATTACGATATATGTAAACTTGTGCGAGGATTGCGATGTCAATCATCACTTGTAAAGCTCCACATAGTCTAAATTGGGCTGGAGCTTCTCTGTGTATAAAGTAACAGGTTTTAAACGTATCACCCGTTGTCCACATCGCTACCATTGCTATACTGAAATACAATTAATAATTTTGATTACCAATTATTAATGATGCTTAGAATATCTAATTTGAATAAATAATGGAACATAAAATACAGTGTTTTATACATTCTATTTTTATCACTCATTTTTGCTGCATTTAACTCTTATTTTCAAAGAATTAGTAAACTAATAATATACCTATCATTCAGACTTTTCAACTTTGAAATTTTATTTGGTTAAATTTAAAATAAATTCAGATATATTTGAAATTTTATACCTCATTCCATCAGTAGATTTATTCTTATAATTACGTAAAAATTGTGGTATTCCGAGCATCGCTTCGGTTAAAAGTGCCATAAAACCAACAAATTCGATGAATATTGGAATGTTTCCAAGCAGGTACATCATCAAGCCACCTACCACTCCAAAGACTAGCATGAAGTCCACATAGGATTGAAAGTCTGTCCATTTCCAAAAGAATTTAATGTCCAAATCTACATGAAATTGTTAGTTAACAAAAAAATGAATGATTATAATTGTGAATGTGAGAAGAGCAACGGGGTTGCTTACTGCACGAAAGTGTGTCGTTATTATTATATATTTTGTTCTTTCATTGTCCTTCCTTCGAGGCGCGAAAGCGCACAGGCCGAAACAATATTGAACAGGAAATAGAATAGAAGAGAAAATTATTAAGCGCGATTGCCATTTCACAATTATTTATCAGATGCAGTTTACTAATGCAGTTTATTACCTGTGAATACTTTATCCTTGGGTCTTACAATGTGGCTTTTATTTTGTACATTTATACAAAGTTTCACCATAGCCAACATAGTGGCAATCATTAAAATGCTTTGCAAAAGTAGAGGTAGTTCGAATCGTTTTCCAAACCTGTAAAAAGAAAAGAACTATTTATTACACTAAAATTTAAAAGTAAATTCAATAGTGGACTACTGGGTATTATCCTAACATTCGTAAAATATAATATTTCATTCAATTTTTCATTCAATGATTTGTTAACAAAAAGGAAACGAGTAATAATAGCCTAAATTGAAGCCATTTGAATGACTTTTTTTATTATTGTTTAAGAATTTCTAAACATGTATGATATAAAATTAACTTATTTTCTTTAATTTTATGTATTTTTAAGTTTTTGAGGAATAATTTATTGTGAATATATAATTGTGCAATATTAATTATATTATTATTATTATTATTATTATTATTATTATTATTATTATTATTATTATTATTATTTATATTACATATAAGCGTTATATAATTGGTATTTCAACTAAAATTTAAGACAAAAAAATTAATTAAAAAATATGTATATGTAATTATTTTCCAGTACAATTTTAATGAAATAATGAAATCAATCCAATTATTTTAATTAATTACAATTAAATGACTAAAATTGAATTATTATATTTCAAAAACTTAATTTATTATTTAACTTATACAGCATGTTTTAAAAGTCTGGGTGTAATCAGATTGCTCCAAACTTAAAAAAGTACATTCAGAATTTGTTTATTTCATCAAGAAATTATGTATTGAATAATTTTTGAAGAGTTATTCATTGATACCAAAATTAATTTATTTTCTTCATTTTCAGGAGATAGAATGGAAAGTAAATTTAAAATCTTAAATGGGAAACCTAATATTTTTATTGCTCATTTGGATTGACATTAAAAAATGTGAAGTTTATTTCAATAATTTTTTCCGAATTATGCTTTAATTATTAGTTATAATATAATAAAGTTCTTATTTATCAGTATTAGATCAAGAAAGAATCTTTCAGTTGTTTAGCTTTTTCTCTAATATAAATATTAAACATCCATAATTAATATATAATGATTAAATAGACAATTAAAAACATGTAAGATTATATTTAAATATTTTTTTATTTATTAAATACATTACTAAATTTTTTATATAACTATATATAAATTTATAAAATGTCAAATATAGTAAATATTTTTTAATATAATATAAATTTGTTATTTCAGAAAATATATCTAATCTTAGTTAAAAAATATAGTTCATCTAATTTATAACAAATATTATAAAATTGGTTATATCATAAAAATATTCTTTAATTTTACTTCATGTACATAACTGTTATTTAATATGTGTTATTTGGACAAAAAATAATATTAATTCATTAATGTGAAACGTTATAAACTATTATAAACTGTTATATATAAGGAATATCATAATTTAATAAAATACTTCTCTTGTCTTTATTATGTTAATAAATTGTATAAGTACAATGTTATGTAACAATAGTTCAGTCATTTAATGATTAATAAAGCGTTTGAAATATATGCTTTTGAAAAATTAATTAATAGTATGATGTTTGTTTTAACATTGATTTGTTTTAATGCCTTCTAATGTTTATTGAAGTGTAAAGTACAGAGTTTTTTGCTTAAATAAATAATTACTAAAAAATTTAACCAAGCATTTAAATCTTCTTAAACTTATGTACATACACTTAAAATAACATTAAATGTAGTATATTTATGTATGACAAGTAGTTTCATGTTTAATTTTTGTTTATGAACTATAAGAAAACTTTGTTTTTATAATGTAAACATTTTTTTACAATTTTCTTAAGAAAACATTTATTTTAAACTAAATTAAATTAAATTTTATATGTGACTATTTATTTATTAATATAGTTTCAATAAGTTTTAAAGTGTAATAATAATTGAAATAAATTAACATAAAGCAGTATTGTAAGAGCATCATTATTGTAACACATTTATATAGTTTTTAGTGTAAAAATCATGTTGTTTATAAATGATATCTTATTTAACATTCTATAAGAATTATAATTAAAAGCCATTGTTAATTGACTATTTAAAATTATTTGAAGTTAAATTTATACACAATAAAGATATATTATTTTTTTTTTCCAGTAAAAATTGTACTTTTTTATATCAGTTACAATTATATCACTCTTGTAAAATTGAATATAATAGATTTAAACCAATCCAGAAGTTCCAATTTTGACAATTTCAGGCTATTTAAAGTATTACAAAATACAGTTCTCATAATAGAAGTACAAAACATAATTTATGAATAATTACATTTCAGTAACAAAATTTCCTCTTTTTCAGAGTTCTACCTTTTAAAATATTAATATCAAACAAATGATTAAGTAATAAAACATGTTTATTGTTTTGAATTACTTTTGTTAATTAAAAGATAAACAAATATGATAAATTTATTAAAATAAAGTTTCAAATTTTTGAATACAATTTTATTAAAAAAACACTACTTTTGATCATTTATAATACATTTTTAACATAAATTTACATTATTTGTATAATAATATATAACACAAATGTTTTATACAAATTGAATTTGTGGGAAAAACTAAAATAAAAAATAAAATTTAAAAAACATCACTGTTTACCAGAAATGATAATAAATTATCAAAATAAAATGTTTCAAATGTAATTTTATTACATATTTCTTTTTATAATAAATTTAATATATATATATATATATATATATATATAAATTGTAATCTTCAAATCATTACATTTATAATTTTATTAAATTTAATTATAGAAATAAATAAAAGGTGCATTCGTTTACATTAATTGTAAACAAAAACTTGAATAATGAATCTATGAAAATATTAATTTATAAAAAAAAAACGCACCAAAAAAAAATTCGCAAACTATTGGCAATTAACAATGCAAGACAAACGTATAAAGAAAATCCTTCTGCATCCTCCGTTCTTTTGATTTCTCTATATTGAGGAATATAAGGTACTATGCCTCCAACAACCATCACCGTGGAGGCGACGTATCCCGCGATGTCTGTAAGCGTCAGCTCGTCAAACTTGGACATGTTTTCGAGTACTTTTCTTCGAACTTCATTTATCGTACAAAATTAGCAACATCATATTTCTTCCCTCCGACAACACATTCTGCACTTTGCAACTAAGGTTATGTTTATGTCGACTCACGTCAAAACAGCACTATTTGCTTTATTACTTGCTCTCGTTTTATTATATATTTCTTGAAACGATATTAACTTTTATTAACAAAGGTGTGATTCACAAACCAAAATTCTTGTTTAAAAGCATCTAAAGGTAAATTTCACTAATTTCTAAGGTTAAATTGACTGTGAATTGTTGCTATAATGATCCATTTCTGTTCTATTTTTATTATTATTTGAGATTCACCTTGATAAAATAGTTCTATATATATAGTGATACGTTCGGAGGTGTGAATCAACGACCAGTATTGTTTTATGAATTAAAATTGCTTTGCGTGGGTGTAATTGCTGAATAAAAAATTGAATTAATTATTTAAAAAATAACTTGATAAAACACTGGTTACTGATTTTATATGAAAATAAACATTATTTAAACATTTTTTTTGCTTTGATAACTTATTTTATGTATTTTTAATGTTTTGGTTGTTTTAAGGTTATGTCAGAATGTTTTTTTTTTCATTTTATGTCGTTTAAATTGCATTTTTTTGTGTTTAATTGACATTTTGATTTCAGGATGGCGGCTTCGAGGGCTGTTAATTGCATGTTGAGGAGAAATTTTTTTTTCCCATTCAGAGGTATTAATGGCACTTATGTTTATTCTCCAAGCTTTTCTGTAGTAAATTTTTGCCAAACAACACAATCTAATCAGAAACACATGACAAAGTCTACTCAAAATGAATTTGATAATCAAGTTTCGACAAATTTCAAAGAAACAGGTGAATATTGAAATATTCTATTGATGAAGAATATTACCTTTATTTATATTATTGACTGAACTGTAATCAATAGGTGTATATTATATTGTGGCAATAAATATAAACAGTGTTTATAATAGAATTATAATAAGTAGTTTAAAGAATATAATAATTTATTTATTATTATATTATTATAATTTATTATGTTTATACAGTTCATTACTTGTTCTTGTCTATCTTGTAGATCAAGTTATAGTTATACTTTTTAGTTATGCAAAATATATAATAACAATACTAATATAATAAGAAAAACTAAATTTATATAAATGCAAAAGCATAAAATACTAAAAAT
>JABFOX010003522.1:0-10259 GCA_022817665.1 Axea sp. ZL-2020
TATTTCGTTCAAACAACTGTTAACATTTACTCGAAACGAAGTGTAACTGAAGAATATCGCTTTCGTAGTAAATTCTATTTTACAGAATCTAATTATACAGGTTCTTACAAGTGGAGTTTCACTTTTAATAAATAGACATTTCTTTAGATAACCTGAATCCACTTATACTCTTGTTTAATTTATTAAAATATTATCTTCTCGTTTAAATATCAAACTGATTTTCTATTTGATTTAACTGAAATAGAATGATTTATTTATTAATATAAAAAAGTATGATCAAGTTAATGCAATAAAAAAAAGAAACAAAAAAAAAAATAAAAAAATAAAATAAAAATTAAATGGAAAAAAACGTAATTTTGAATTAAGTAAATCGACATCTAAACAATGTACTCTTCTGCACGTTCTCGTTATAAAATTATTAACACTATAAATCATTCGTCAATTACGTATAAGTAAAGTTGTTTTTTTTCTTAATTGATCTTTCAGAAACTTTAAAATTCAATCGACTCAATAGACTAGAGCATTCGATTAAAGAAATGCATAGAGAAAAATGAATTTAACTTCATCAAAGTTTCGCGCTTAGATGACAAATTCAGCGACGTGACTGTTTTGCTATAATTGTGAGACGCCAATGGATGAAATAAATTTAGTCTGATAAAGGCAAATGCTGAATTGTAACTAATCTACTGTTTTGAAATTAAACGTATGTAATCTAAGAAGCCATGCATCAAAATTGTCTCATCCAATGACAAATAAAGCAGCTTTCATGTAAGAGAATAGTGAAAGCTTTTGCTAGTTCCTACAATAACATCCAACATTTGGATATCGTTTTTAACCCATTTATCAATTTGTTCTTCAACAGACATTTTCTAATCAAACATCATATCTCAATCTTTAATAGATCTAACGTTTTCTAAACTCATGCTATTCAAGTAGTACATGCTCATTGTGATATGCTGAACTCTACAGAAATCTATAGATACCGAAATATTTCTTGTATCTAAGCACATTTGAAGAATTTCAATAGGGAAATTCTACCTCTTCCGAGTACAAGCCGTATCATTCATGATATTAAATAATAAAACACCTAAATGTGATCTTATGGTACATCAGATAAGACATCAATCTGTGGGATATAAAATTGTTGCATTTCGCGTGTTCAACTCCAGAAGAAAGGTAACTAACCATTGTAATATGGAACTAGCAAACTCACATGATTTTAATTTTCTCACTGAAGCGGTATGATTAACCGAGACAAAGGCTTTGCTGAAATTCATGTAGATTCTATCCACTCTCGTGCCATTTTTCAATGAATGCTAAAATATATTGACTATTAAATAATAACTGGAAGTCCAAAGTGGAGTAAACTGAAATTATGCATAGTTCAATTACGCTGACTAAATCTTCATTCGCATGAATTTCATAAAACCAAAAGGATGTGATTTGGTGTTTGGACTTGAGCGTAAATCAGCAATAAAAATGAAATACGTGCAAAGTATTTTTTCGAAAATCTTCCTAGCTCTTAAAATCAATTTTGCTTGTTCCAATGCTCTTATTATCGTCGGATATATGAGTTCTTTTTTAACGTCGACGATAAGCATGTTCTTTCAGCAATATGTATATTTACATTTGAAAGCAGTAGAAAATTCGGTATCCTTTCTCTTTTTTTCGTATCTCAGTGGTTGATATAAATACCGGCATGAGCGATGATATACGAGCAACGTCAATATTTCTGTTTTCTTACACGTGGTGATACAACTTCCGGATGGCCATTGCTCGCGCGTATCACTGAATCGAATCGCGATAATTTATGGATAAGTAATGGATATGTGAATTGTAACTGCTACGAATCTAGATAAATGCTCTCGAAAATGATCTCGAAAAAAGCCCGTCGGATGCACCAAGTTGAGCTAATTGCGTCGTAATAAAGTTAGGAAAGCAACGCGAACGAATGCAACAAAAACTACTTTAGCGAGTCGCTTTACGGTCAATTTGTTCACTCGTAAAAATTGCACTTTAACACCCACTTTTTTATCCATCGACAAACAAGATGACGTGTACCGTTCGACGTGGGAATTGTCTTTCCATTTCATCGGTCACTTATTCATTTCGTACATTTATGATAATTCCCGTTTAATGTAATACAGTATCGTAACTAAAATCATGAATAAATAGCAATAACGCAGCTGATACGTACAAAAAAACTCACTGCTTGTTATATTTCATTTTGTACAAAAGTGCTTCCACGGAATAATTTTACTTGCATATAATTCCAGTTACTGCTATATCCTGTTGCTTTAACAAGTATTTCAACAATTTATTTTCGTGTCTAGAAATATAAAATGACGCAACAAATTAATATATTAGTAGATAATGTAGTATAATTTTATAAGTTTCTTTAATGTTGGTTATTTTATTATATTACTATGTGTAATGTCCTGAACCAAAACATTTTATATATTTCTACTCATTGTTAAGTAATTTATTAAGAAACATTATGGTGTTAAATGATAAATTTATTTCCATAGCGCATAAAAAAATGTAATGTAAACTTTATCGTTAAAAACTTCATGATATAATTAAACTTTTAACATTTTCTCGAACTTGCAATATATTTGAATACTCTTCAGCATATAAATATTACAACTAACATAAATAAAGTTTGTTTCTTTATGGGAAAGTATCAAAATGTGTATTTTCCAGTGGAATTAGTTAATAAAACTGTTAATATTACTAATGAAAACGCTACTACAATTGTCTTTAAATACTTTTTCAGCATGCAATTCCGGAATTAAAGTTGCTGAAATATTTGCAAAAATTATTTCAAACTTGTTATATCTTATCCCTAAATTGTTGAAGCATTAATGGAAAATGTTAGAAAACTTGAAATCATATGTACTGCAAACATTATTGGAGATAATTGATATCCAACCATAAAACGAATCGTAATAAGAAATTCTTCGTTTCACGTGCTTTCGTATTCGAAGTATACTAAATGGTCAATAAAAGCATTCTCTTCGCTAGCCATCTGTTCTATTTTTGCAAATATCTCATTGACACTACTTTATTGCAATCGTTGGCAAATTTTTGTAAATAAATATCCAATTATTCGCTGAATGTCGCATGCAGCTTTTTTTTTTTTTGTTTTTTGCTTTACAGTAACAAATGGAGCAGAATGATTTATATTTCGTGCATCGATGATCGTAAAAGTTATTTACAGTTTTCAATTTTACATTTTATTTATGTAGTTTTCGAAGGCCAATGCTAAGGCTCATTATAGTTTATGTGCAAACTATGGCTTTTGTTCAACGGCTATGCTCCTCCCATATTACCATTCGTCAAATTTTATATTCTGTTTATTCATATTTTACGAGATATAAAAGAATGGGCAAAATAAATTTTCTGAAAATACCGAGCAATAATATCTAATGAGCGATGTTTATAATTTCTTAATTGTCATTTGTTGTAAAGCAGCATTAACTCCTTTTTTATTTTTCATCGCATCGTTGTAAGAACTAAGTTTCTGATAAAACTCTATTAATTTTTATAGTGACAATTCAATATTGATAAAAGCATTTAAATGATATTATGAAAAAACTCGAGTGTAGAATATAAGTACTTTTAATTGTCAAAGTCACGCTTGTGCTCTGTAAATAAATTGCTTAAAATGAAGAACATCGTCTTTAATTCGACGCAGAACCATATGTGCTATCTGGATAGTGTAAATTTGATTAAAATAAAAAAGTGCGGTCAAACTTTGTTATACATTCCAAGATACATAGAATTTTATGTATTTCATATAAAATTTTCGTTTTTTTGATTTAAATTGAGTGCTAACATTTTTTTATTAACCTTTGTATATAATAATTCGATTAAACTGATAATTTTTCAATTTCTTAAAATATAACGAAACAAACTTTATTAAACTTAATTGTTCAATAAGCTTAAAAAGTGTTTTCACCAAAAGGTATTTGGCCTATTTGAGTTGTTTCAAAGTTACACTTTTTTTTTTATATATTTTCACAATGTATCAAACATTTTTAAGCCTTAACATTTAATACGACTTTCAATTTTTTACTTAACATTCAGCAATCTAAAGACTTCAGAGGACACTGAATGATATTTACGGAGTCTATTCGGTAAAAGTTTAATAAACTTTAGCACTTCGCAAAGTGTTATACAATAAATCCAAGAAATCCGATAAATTTTCGAATACAATGCAATGTCCGGATTACTGAATGTTCCATAACAATTTTACAACCATTTTTCTCAGTGTGAAATATCACTGATAAAATAAGTTTGAAACGACGAAAAAAGTGGGACCTTGTTATTTAACACTATTTCTGCAAGGATGATAAATAATATTGAAAAGTTTATTCGAAAAACTGTTGTTTGTACCGAAGAAGGTAATCAACGAAATAATTACCGGCTCTGAAAATCACATTCAATATTATTTATAGTTGTACGAAAGATTGTATAAAGTAACGAATTTCTACGATATTATCCATCAGTTTTTTACAATGTTTAATAATATCGGATTATTTCACTGAATACAAAATCAGGTAGCATTTAGTCCTTGAATAATTGTTCTTTTGAAAATAAATCTGAATGTGAATTCATTCAGAAACCCTTTTCTTTAATCTAAAGCATAAAATAATTGTTTCGCTTTTGATTTCATGTTTGCTCAACCATTGAATCGAACAGTTTCTGTAGTTATGCATAACTTAGACAGCAATATTCCATCATCTAAATTAACTCCATTGACAATGTATTACTTGAAAGAAGAAGTGATATTTGCGAAACGGCTTGTATAAGTTTTAATAGAATTTTATTTCTCTCTATTTCGTGTAATAAGTTAGTAATTTTTATTTCAATTTTATAATTAAAATTATTTGAATTACACATTTGTTTGTGTTTTTGAACTGCATTCTTAAAATTACAAGAGTTCGTATTATAGAAACTTAGATTATACACGATTCTGTGTGAATTATACGAATTTCCATTTATTCAACTTTTGAATTCATAATTATAATAAGTGATTACACTTTTTAAAATATTAAATGACTCTCAGTGTGTGCTAAATATATATATTTATTTTAATCGAATAATAGAACAGTTTCATTGATCATTGCCGTTTCCGTTCCAATACGGAAAAATATCCAAGAAATGTCTCCGAAGGAAAAAAAACAAAAAACCGACTTCTACGTATGATGATGACTAATACAAACTTAATGCAAGTGTTGCTTCATGGAGCGGATCTGCACTACCGGTATTGAGTCGACGCATCTTTATGATCGTCGAGGAAATAAAGCAGGCAGCGATAAGCATACTGCTTTATAAGTGTGTCAACTCGGTGTACCGGAAAATGACATGCAAAAAAAGAATACCGCATTTGGCAATATTGGCCGAGCCCAATGCGAGGGTAATTGGAAAATTATGAATAAAAATATTTTATTGTTTTTGATGAACTCAGTGATGAAAGCTACTTTTGTGCTCGTATTTTCGAATATTAATAAATAGAAAAATAATTGAATAAATATTAAAACTCAAAATGATTTTCCACACAAAGAAACAGCAACATTAAATTAACATAGTTACTGTGCCAGCATTGTAATTCCATTGTTTCTGCATAATTTTAATGTACATTTTACCAAATACACTTTTAGATATTATGTTACGTAAAATCTTCATTTTTTCATGCAAATTTAGTATTATTTCGCATAACAGACATTTTTCTTTAACGTCGGTTAACATGTTTTGTTTTGTTGTTCGTGACAATTATTTTTCTTTGTCAAATTTTTAACATGTAGCATATTCACGCATACCATAATAATTTACATATCACATTTGCAACCATTTTTCTAGTATTTAAATTCAAAATAAATGACAATTCAAGTAGTAAAAACACCAAATTCGGAACATTAAAAATAAATCTTAATAAAAAAACTGCACGAGCAAAAATAAAAAAAAGAAAAAACATGTGTACGATAATCGAAATTTGTTGAATTCACATTGCAGGTACTGATAGAAATTTTATTATAGGAATTAAAAAAATGGTAAATATGATTTAAAACAAAAATTACAATAAATAACAAACGCTTGAATAAATATACGACACGCAAGATGAGTTTGAAATATTTCAACATTTTAGATGGACAAAAAGAAATAAGAATTAATTCATTCACAAAGAAAATGAAAACTAAAATAAATTTGAAGAGAGACTTCAGTTATTTAAACAGTCACAATCGAGCAGTCAATTGAATGTTTATATGATATACAGTCATTTAATAAACTCACAATAAGCAACACATAATAGATAGTATCCATCACCAAAAGCACAATAGGTGCCACAGTTATGAATGTATGTTTGAATTCTTCTATAAAAAAAAGTCAATAAAATTTCAAGTTTAAAATCATCAGATCCAAGTTTTTTTTTACTTTTATTGTTGCGAAATCGCATACTTTATAAATTATATTGTAAATATTTATACAGTTGAATTTATTATACGAATTTAACGAAAATTATATTTAAATATAACTTACGAGTGATCTTCACTTACAAAATCACTCTTACTTCTTCGCAATGAATCGTATCATTAGTGAATAGATGCACTTTAAAACTAAATTTATTTCATGGTTTAATTTCCAAACATTTATCTAAACCTTTAATACACTGATAAAAATAAAAAATAAAAATAATTCCTCAATCAATAATTTAACTCGAAAATAAAAAAATACTATTAAAACTGAGCATTTGAAGTGTTATATTAGGAAGTTTATCTATTTTTATATCCTAGAATGTAGGGTGAAAGTTATTTTGTAGCTGAACTACTGTTTAAACAATAATTTTCTTGTGTAATTTTGTTGACTGTGTATAAAACGAATAAAGTGGATCCTAAAATCGATCTTTGTGCAACCTTATATTTTACTTCTAATTCATCACAAATTGCATCATTAAATTTCACTTTTTATCTTCAATCGTTTTAAAGAAAGTTGAAAGAAAAACCACTTTTTTACACTTCATTTTGAATAGCTTATTGAACCTTCTTTGCAACCTTGAATAGCAATTGTACATTCTTAAATTAGTATAACTTTGTCAAATGACAGCAGAATCTTTTGAAAATTATTTTTAAGGTAAAATAGAAAGCAGTGCTCAACTCGAAACTGACATAGTCTCATTTATGCGATTATGTAATAACGAATAACTCGTGAAGTAAATTAATCGTTAAACACAAAGCTTCGTTTAAAAAAATGTGCCAAATATGGAAATAAACGGGAAATCGTCAAAAATTGGAGTCATGGCAGTTTTTTTGATGAGCACCGCTTTCTAGTTCACCTGAGCTTAAAGACTAAAGCTTCCTTTGGAATTTGCATAAGGTGGACTCGATTTTTACAAGCCTTGTAATAAGTTGAAAACGTATGACTTTCAATATCATTTGTGCATTAAGTTATTGAAAATATGTCACATGTCGAAATCTTGAATTCTATTAAAATGAAAATGAACAATAGATTTTTATAATCAAATATTAAAGAATATGAATAATAACATTACTGTTGATAGTTGAAATACTATTAAAACGTGTTGAAGAAGAATAACTTATAAAATTTCAGTTTGAAATTGGCGTAATAATTTTGTTGTTAATTTATATCACAAGCCTTTTTCAAGACGCATTTTACGTGGGATATAATGTATCGAGAAAATGCGCAGCGCGAAACTTCTTTAGTCTTTGAAAGATCTAACTTTTGAGATGGCGATTACAAGGACCGGGATATTGCATCTAGGTACTGTAAATAAAGTTGCCGAGTCTTCCCAAGATCCTTAAGATTCTCATCTGTAGCTAACAAAGGGACATTCTCTAGTGTGTCGTAGTCGTTCCACAGCGCGATGTATAATCCTACATTTTAGAAATTTATTTATCAAGCCAACCAATTTATCATCGTCGACCAAGTTCCGCGATTAAGCATTTTTCGACGTGCTCGAGATGCGCCCTGACGCAACGTTATCAAGCCTGTTGAAATATGTTAATTTGATCTTGTACGAGCGAAAACTCGGCGAGTTCGGCCGAAGAAAAGAACACGAACGGCGGATTACTTATCACCGAAACTTACATCGAGCGTTTATAACGCGCGTCGCATTTTTTCATATTTGGCTCGTTCCCACTTGGCCAGTCAATTAACATTCCTGGACATTTTTAGCGATGCTCAGAAAAATGACCGTCTCGTCAAGGGACATTCAAATGCGTCTGATTAAATCATCGCAAAAGAATCACTCGTAAAATTATGGTTATATGTAGTCATTGTTTATAACCCCGACTAATTAAACCGATTCATTTTCTCTGCATCCGAATCAATAATTCGAAGTTGAAAAAATTGTCCTGGAATGTTATCCAGACCAGAATTCAACGGCGAACGTTGCACAAGGTCAGACAATAAATCTTTGTCTCGTGAAATAAATAGAACCCAGTTATTAAAACTAGTTTCTCATTGAAATTCACATTTTTGCCTTTGAAATTCCTTTTTAATATTTCAACATTAACGGTAAAAATATTTCAATTGATTTGTCATGGTAGTTCGAAATATATTTCATTGACCAGAATCCATGACATTTGATTGATTTGCCATGGTAGTCCGAAATATATTTTATTGGGCAGAATCATGACATTAACCTTGAATTCTTTCGACAAGAAAAACGCTTGACGAAGCTAATTGAAAAATTGAAACAAAGAGCAATCCCTAAGAGCTGAAGAACACGACACACTTCTTTTCAACTCCATCACTTTAAACTGTTTTCTTAAATTGTTGCTCCTTTGAAGTTGCAAAATATATCAACAACTATTCTAGCACGTATGCATGCAAATCATGATCTTGAAAAATAAGCACCTTAAATAAAATCTGCGCAAGCAACTTGGTATATATAACATATTCCAATATAATTAATCAAAACAGTATTCTTTTGAAATACAAATAATATGACAGTATTTCTTTCCCAATGCAACGTGACAAAAAACGATCGGTTGAATAAATTGATAAGCGAGCAAAGTCAAATGAGATTTTTGACACGATCGAGCAACCTGTTGAAGGCAAAACTTCTCGTACAAAAAATAGTACTTGTCGCAATCACTGGTTCTTCAAATGGAAATGTAAAATTTACCAAGATGATTATATTTTAATTACGAGAAAAATTAGAGAAAGTGAATAATAATAAGATTTTGAGCGAATGAGTATTTATCGTACGCCATTTCTTTAACGGTCCTCGAGTTCGATGACCAAGACTCAGAAGCATTATCCATATCAGTGCAAAGAGTACATAGTCACTTGTTGAAGTCAACTGGAATATTTAATTTGATCCAAGCACCTACTTTGATTTTCAACTACCACTCAAGAATCTGTGTGGGACAGCATTTGCACGCATGCTTTCAACTCAATTATCAAATAAACCGTCACTGGTAATCGTGTGTGAGTCGTCGCACGAATTTCTACGTAGGATACTGCGACGATTTTATTAAACGTCAACCACTGGTCGATCGAACGGCGCGTCTGCTAATAGCGTGGAATAAGAAGCTGGTGAAAAACCGTTGTTGTTTGAACGAAGAGACCAATGTTGAATCGTACGCCAGTGACTAAAAGGATTTCCGTTATTCCAGTTATCGGGCAATTTTCAGGGGCCTTCGACCTCACGGTACCCTTTTCTGAGTAGGGTTTCCCCGGACGTTTACCTCGGGTTTATAAATAGCGTTGAAATTTAATGCGTGCCACGGAGTATTCATTTTTACAACGAAATTAGAGGATCTCGGAGAGTGTTGACGGTGCATGCATGTCGCTCGGCGTTTATTGCAGCGCAGCAACCTTGTTGGGCTCCAAGGGTGTATGCAAATACACGTATTAACACAGGCCGAGGTGAGTTAAAAAAAAACAAGTAAGAGGACGCGAGCGTGAAAGGGTTTCGCTGGCGAGGTTGTGGATGTAAGTAGAAACGGACGTAGGTGTAAGACTACTGGGCCGGGCTGACCACATTGCGAATAACACAGCGTTCACCGCAAGGCGGCGAGTAGTAGGAGGCACGCGAGAGAGACAGAGACGACCGTCCCCGAATGCAAACACCGAGAAAAAAA
The DNA here is from genome assembly GCA_022817665.1 of Axea sp. ZL-2020. NCBI lineage: Eukaryota > Metazoa > Arthropoda > Insecta > Hymenoptera > Scelionidae > Axea > Axea sp. ZL-2020. The sequence goes on from JABFOX010003522.1 coordinate 10,113, forward strand.
GCCGGGGACCTTACAAAGCGCAAAAGGATGCTTAATAAAAACGTGAACCCGGCTAACCTTCAACGCCCTTGACTCCCGGCCGAACACCACCGAGGGGGTTTCCCCCCCCTTTTAACCGACCTCCTCCGGCGCATTTTTTTTCACCCC